>WJEZ01000276.1:0-33880 GCA_009869925.1 Thalassaphorura encarpata
AACAAACATTTTGCTTAGTTAGTTTACTTTAACTTACCAGTTTGTCCACTCATTCAAATTCAAACAGTTGTAAAACAGGATTTGGCAATTAAACATTTTTTATCTTCCTCTTTTTGCTTCTATCCAAATCTATATTTTTCTTTTGTTTTAACCAGTTGACAAGTTGAGTTTGGACAACCACGCATGCAAATCATGAGTTAACGTGTAATCCTGTTTCCTATGTTATTCTTCCATAGGACATTGTTCCAGTTTTTCTTTATGAAACACCGACGCCGCCGCCATAATATTAACTTCAAAATTTACTCCATACATGGGATTTAATAATTAAGCTTTATGCATAATTATAATGATATGATTAGGCAGAAAATTTTGATTAGACTTTGCATGACAAAGGGATGGCCAGAGGTGTTGACAATTCATAAAGCCCCACACCGTGCTCTACAGTCTACACAGCTAAAAGCAATAACATTCAAGGTCTTGGTAAATTTATGTCTTGAAGAGTTTTCTTTTGCATTAGAGTGGATTTTGCAAATAACAATTTATTGTTGTTTCTTTTTTGCTCCTGGCTTTACATTGCATTGCGTTGAGTTGAATTATTAACTCTGACTGACTACTGCTTATGTTTTTGTTTGCTTTGCTTTGCTTCTCCACGCCTTTGCTTCTTTTTCATAGATTCATGAAATGAACCATGCCATGCCATGTGCCTTAGCATTTTAAGATTATATATAACTCGTAGCTCCTTGTATTTCGCTTCTTTGTGTAAGACAGTGGCTAGTGGCTTTCGGTAAAAATTTTAAGGAAACCATATAATACCATATTTTTTTTATATTATTGTGTCGTTTTTTTGGGCCATTGAACAAAAGAAAATAATAATCCACCCAACAGTCAGTTGTCCTTCCTGACACTTACGAATGACTATAAAATCCCAACGTAATTTACATAAAAACATAAAATTCAATTATTATTTTTTGGGCCATTGAACAAAAGAAAATAATAATCCACCCAACAGTCAGTTGTCCTTCCTGACACTTACGAATGACTATAAAATCCCAACGTAATTTACATAAAAACATAAAATTCAATAATTGTTACGTTTAAAGTTTTTACGGGTTGGTGGCTGGAACGAAAGTAATTTTCCTTTGCGCCTTTGCCTTAAGAGAAATAATTTTTATTGTGCGGACGTAAGACACAAAAACCAAAAGAAATCAAGATGGAACTGAATATATTACAAGTATGGCATACCGCATACGAGATTGGAAAGTGAGAATGAAAATGAAATGAAATGAGTTGGATGCAGTTAGTCAAGGTCATTGTCATTGTCGTTGTTGTAATTTATCAGAGGAAGTGGACGAAGAAGGGATTTGCAAATTTCTTTTATTGTCCCAATTATACAAGATTTTGCAGGAAAACAAATAACCAGTCAGCCGTAGCAGCACAGCAGCAGCCAGTACTACTATGAAATTTGATCCTATGTATTGTATACGGGCTTTCTCATCACTCGTATGTGTGTGGAAAACAAGCAAATGATAATTTGTGTGGAAAATGTGTTAATTGAGCATTTGGGAATTATGACTGACAGAAATTAATCCTGTCTTGCCTTGTCTAGCCTTGTAGAGTTTCCAAGTTTACTCAGATTAATTTGACAGTGAAAGTCAACGTCATGAGTTAGGACAGAATGGATTTTTTAATTTATCCCTTATCCACCTGCTGAGATTATATTTTCCTTAGCCCAATTCGCTCACTCAGGCGACGTCTGACATAGCCTTCTAAAATCTATTAGACAAGACAGGTCATTGTTACTCCTGCCAGCTCAAAGAAAATGCATTGTCCACTTTGGAATTGCTTGCACTTTTGAATTGCAGGGGGTTTGAATTGCAAGTTGTAAAAATAAAACTAATAACATATATTTGTGTGTTTGGTATTTCCGAGACTTACGTTGTTGGACCCAGTATGCATACCTGCATACCACATACCGCCCGCCCACTGATTAATGATACCCATTCGAGGATTATGTCGTCGTTTGATTGTGGCATGTAGAATTAACATTATGATTATTCCTTGCTATCACTCAATCAAAATAATAATACAATACCCTTTACTCCTTGTTTTGATAAACTTCTGATTAGGGAAAGGAAACGTGATCAAATGTCTGATCTCAACAATCGAATCCATTTGGAATTGATGTCGAAGGGAGCTAAGGTCCAAGTCTTGTCTTAATCATATCATAACAAATCATAATCACAGTCCTAACTCATAACGTGTAATATATTGTGGACTTGTTTATTTTACGACCATTTCTTTACCTTTCCGTCTATCTGAAAATCGCCCTTGATTGTCTCGCATACCATAAATCGTGCTTTGCGTTTATCGTATCGGATCAAATCGGCAGGTGCCTGACAAATTTGAAACTTGAAAAGTGAATTGAGTCAAAATATTAGTGGCGGCAGTCTGATTGGCTTGAGAGCGTTGGTTCAATTTTTTCAATTTATTGCTTGTGACATTTTATGGACTGTGTAGCAATCTGTATTTGGATAAATGCAATCTTGATGCACTCAAACAATAGAAAAATAATTGCCAGCTATTATTAGCTATGCTTGAGTAGAATAAAGTTGTTAAGAAGGGGTGCAAATCCATTACGCATTTATCCTTGTTTTGCTAATTGTTCGAGTGTCAAACTTGACACATGCCTTAAACGGTCAGTGACCTTAATCATGGAACCAATCGTCAACTCTGTGTTTGGGCAATGAGGTCAACTCAAGGTAGATTACGCAATGAAAAAGAATCTCCCGATGCGAATTGCAATGCAATGCACTATAAAAATTCCATTCAATTCTTGAAACCCATCAAAATAATTTGTTCTAACAGCGCGGCGGCACGCATCATGCACTCTTAATCAAATATTTGTCTCGCTTGCTATGTAACATGCAGAAAGACAAAAAACTAGGAAGAACTTGTCTATGCATTTATGGTTCAACTAATTTGCAAACATTTTTAAGTACAAGTACGAATACTAGGATTTGAACTTAATTATGACAAAGGTCGCCAAAAACACCTTGGCTTCTCTTGACATTGGAATTCAATCCATATCCAATTTCATACAGATTCCAAATCCTACACATGAATTGACAAGGTTTTTTTAAACCCATTGATTTCAACTCAAAGTTAATTGTAGCTCATTAAATCAAAGAATCAAAGAAAGGATTAATGCATGTTGTGTGGGTGTTTGCCAGGGATTTTATTTCAAATATAGGATGAAAGCTACTCGTGTAAGTGAATCTCCTTTTCTCTAACTTGGGCGAAGTCACTAAATTTACAAGGATAATTAGTTTTATGCCACCCATGTGACCAATTAGGGATCTCTTCTATCCTTGTCGTCTACTTATTTTCTTAGATATGGACATGACCGTAACAAAATTTTATGTAGGGAATTGGAATTGAAGTGAGAAACGAAACAAATTGACGAGACAAACTCATCATCACTTCCATCCTTTCGTTCTGCTCGCACTAGTGTCAAAAATAATTACTCTGATTTCAATTTGCTTTAGTTTTAAAATAATTTGAGTTTTTTTCTGGGTACTGAGAGTAAGACTAAAGTGACTTTTTCCGCTGTGAGCTGATTTTTATTTTTACTGTTTACTGTGTTTTTGGGAAACTTGATCGTATTCGTATCACGATCACACATAACGCGTGGCTTATTCGTCACAGTTGTGATTTAAGCTCTCGAGATGAGATTTTTTTGTCGGGGCTTCTTTATTCTTGGCTGAACTTTCAATTTCCGGTTTTGTAGTATTTATGGGATCCGGAGGCGTCAGAGCCGAGAAGCTTTATATGTGTGTGTGGGTTCCGTGAATTTAATTTTTGTTATTATTGGTGTTTCCTCAGAACATTTCAAGAGCTATTCGAGAGGAAAGCGAGAGCCGGAGGTCTGGAATTTTGACAAAGGATAGAAATGAGTTGCTCAGCCCATTGTCGCCAGTTGACAAAGAATTTCCTCAAAAAAGGATTGTGAATCAGTCAAGGAGACATGATCGAACGACCGACATTGAAGACACTAAGGAGGTCAGTTGGTTATACGAATGACTCCAAAATCCTATAAATCCCACGTGTATTAAATTTAGACACAAATCATCAAAAAATAACGATGTATGAAATAAATAATTATTTTTTACCAGGTGAGTAAACTGAATGATATTGGTAATTTGGTGACTGAGATCACTCGACGCCACGAGCACGAGGAATTTCACAACGAGGATATTCCAGACTCCGACTCGGATGAATTTGAACACATTGAAACAAGAGGTGGAAGTCGGGATTATAATCATTCAAAAAATGAAGATTACATTGAGTATTTAGCTGTTCCAAAAGGTGGAAATTTGTCATCTGGGAGAAAGGTAAGGTTAAAGCTTTCAATTTCTTCGTATAACTTATCAAGTTTAAGACGAAACACTAAGGCAAGGCATGATCCATGACCTTGATGACATTTGAAACAGTAGGGGCAGAGCGAGGGCTTTTTTAAATTTAATTAACGACTAACACTTTAATTCTAAAAATGACGGACGAGGAGAATTTTACTAGGGTTGTGTTTGAATTGGTGGAATTTGGAATAAAATGTCCCCACATCGCCATATCGCTTCTTCTCTAGGACACTGTCGTCAAATTCACGAGTCAGTCAGTCAGGTGTTAATGGACGGATGAACCCTCAAGTTTTTCTCTTTAGCCCTAAAAAATGGACGACTTGACTGAGTGAACTGAACTGACCATGTCTCTTCTTCTCTCTCTGATGTCCACAGGTTGGGGAAGGAGGACGAATCGTTTCAGAAAATATTAGCGTACAGAGGGATGGAGATGAAGACTTATGGGACTCTGTGTCAGAGCGGATAAAAAAATATCCAAAGGATGAATCTCAATCAAATTTATTAAATCCTAAACTCACAACTCCATTAACTACAACTAGCCGCTCAGATGCTCTAACTGCTCGTCCCCTTGATTTCGGTCAAGAAGAACATACGCGGAAACACGAGACGAATCGGTGGCTCAATAGTCATTTTGGAAGTTCAAGTAGTTCCTTAAATTCGGAGGCTTCTCCAAAATCACCCCTGCAACATTCAACTCCACCACAAGGAATTCATGTCACAATGACCTCCAGGAGTTCACCTTTGCAAACGTCCCCACCACCACCCCCACCCCCAATGCCTACTCTTGGCCAAAGACAGAGACAATTAATTTATAGTTCCAAAGGAATCATAGCTCCTCCAGCTAATACAAAACCAGGAAGGATTTTCCAACCAGAATCAGTTGGGAAAAAAATCAGCTTTGGGGAAACAACGTCTTCACGCCCTAGTCCAATTCAAAAAGATGTACAATTCGTAAGTGATTAGCTTCCAATTCGACTGTAGTAGTGCGGAAATACTCGCGTAGTTGCTTTGTAGTTTCAATTGTCATGGTCATGGTCATGCAGGCCTTTAGTTGCGCTTATCCTAGTAATTTTACTTATAAAAAGCTTTAGATACAAAGATCTACAAAATATTCGGGTACAAATTGGTTGAAATGCACTTCTTGACGTTCATACACAGATTAGTGACCCCAACGGGTAATTTTTGCATAAATTGTTTACTTGATTGATCATCACATACACAATGCAATGCGAATACGGTTGGATTCGTGTTTGACTCCTACGCCTGGTCTTGGTCTTGCCAGTAGATTTGTCCCTTGCTCAGCTTCCCAAATTGTAATGTGCAATTTAGATCCCATTGACTTCCGTAAGTACGTGCATAGGTTGTGGAGTATTTACTTATTCAAATGCCTCCTAATGTAAACATCCTCCACTCAAGGAGAACAATTAAATTGCGTGGGAATTTTGACACTCGGGTTCTGCGTACTGTAGGGAGAGAAACACGACACTTGTCCTTTTGTTGTTCCAATCCAAGTTCACAATTTGGGCGTTCCTACCATCATACTGCATGTATTACTAAACAACCCAAGGGGCATCAAAGGTCATTCGAATTCAAATGTCAATATGAACTCATTTCTCTTGTATTGTAATTTTATGATGAGTCGAAAAAATAAATAACCAGTCCCCTACCAGTAGCCCTAGCCAGCTTAATGGCAACGACCAACTTGTAAATTCAATCCATGAAAGGAAATTCAAGGAAGGAAACATAAACGTTGCTTTTGCTTAGATGACTTGGGTGATTTTATTGAACACAAAAAATTGGATTGGTGATTTATACAGAGAAGATGAAAAGATGGAGCATAAATGTATATAAAATCTTGGCTTGGGTTTGGCAATAACATGGGAGAATTGGATTATTAAATGATAAATCACGAGTGGCCGTGATCTGGTCCATATTCATATGCAATGGAGTATGATTAAATTAGATTGGAAATGGCAATAAAGGAAATCAAATAGAGTCACGATGATAAGGGAGGGAGTTGGAAGCATAAATTTGAGCATTAAAACCGGATTTTTATTTTTTCCATCTTGACATTGCGGTCAATGATTCCTTTTCTAAAAGTTGCAGTGGAATAAACATGAATGTATTAGTCTGTCCGGATTTGGGCTAAAAATGAAGGTCAAGGAGTGCAAAGAAAATTCTGTAAAGAATGACCGCGAGGGAATACAAGAAAGAATCCCACACAATTTATGTAAATTAGAAATTTGCACTCCTCTCTCATGTTTGTGAGAGATTTAAATATAAAAATGTTGTAATTTTTTGTGTGTGTATCTAAACTACATTGAGTGGTTGATTTGTGTTCAGGATCTAAAGAATCGGCATGAAGACGTCATGCATTCCCTAAACTCCCAATTTGGACGGAGCTCTTTGACCAAATCAGGGTCTCATCAGTGGGATGAGGAACCCACACCAACTCCGCCCCCACGGACCCGCCGAAGAAATTCACCAGACATTAGAAATGTCCGCACACCTGATCATACGGCCAACGTCCATCAAGTCAACACCATGAACTATCATCACTCAAGAAAAAACACGGCTTCTCCACCCCAAGAAGTCCCATCTTATCTTCAGGTGACAAAAATTCATTTAATTGACTCAATTTTATTCAATTCTACTTTATATCCTCAATTATCAAAATTATTATTCTTAATTTTAATATTTTCTTCAAATAATTAAAAAGGAATGGCTCAATAATTTTTAACATTATAAGATTAGCTGAATTTCATGAATTCGTAATTTTGAATCTTACTATTAGATTAATTAAATTCTAAAGTATTAGCGAATAAGTTGATATTTCTTGAGCGCATTCTTAAGCAGCAAGCACGTGAAAGTTGTTTTTATTAAATCCCGTCCGCAGTGCCGGCGTTTCAGTCTATATTTCTCGGCTTGCATTGTTTACCAAATGTGTAAATACGAATTCAATATAAAATTCACACGTGCATGTAAAATAATCTGAAACGATAGCGATAGCATGTCTGTGTGATGATTTTTTGACAGATTCGGAATGATTTTTTGCAATCTATTCAATTACTACATAAAAAATTAATTCAATACTTGAGCAACTAGTTTACAATTTTGTAAAACTTGAACTTGCGTTGTGTTTAGGAAGGAAGAAAGTTTCACAGGATATAAAGTTTTTGGAATTCATTCCTCATTTCTGTAAAAAAAAATAAGTTGTCTAATTACTATTTACCTTTGCCTGCCTTAGGTCTACTAAACCAGTACGACTTCTTATCAATGTCGGAGTTTAATACTATGACAAAGACAAGAGGAATGATGTTAAAAAAACAAGTTGTCTAATTACTATTTACCTTTGCCTGCCTTAGGTCTACTAAACCAGTACGACTTCTTATCAATGTCGGAGTTTAATACTATGACAAAGACAAGAGGAATGATGTTTTTAAAGGGCTTCAGGAGTCTTATGTTTCACATTAGATTTAGTATCCTGTCACTCATTTTGTTCTTTGATAAAACTATGATTTTTTTCATCTCATTAAGAACCTGAATAAACAGTGTCCGAGTACTAGTATATGAAGTGTTTTACAATTTTTAAATTTTTATTATTTGTGTTTTTTTTTAGAAAAGCGGAGATTCAGGAGAGAGAAAAGCTTACGAAAGACGGGAACAAAGTTTTGGTTATTCTGGACCAGGACAAAGAAATTTGAGCAGAGATACTTTGGACTCTGGTGATTCGGGCTATGTGACGAAACACAGCAATTATTACAAAACAGAAGAGAATAATAATCCAACGCAAAGTTCTATTTACAAAAATGGAGACGCTGAAGTTACGGAAAGAAAAACTGTGGAACGTCGGGAAAAAGTCTTTACTTACGATGGGGCATCACAAAAACAGTTTCATCCAAAATACATTGTTGGAACCACGTCGAGTACAATGGGGTATGGCAAATTAATCAATAATTAATTAAATGCTTGAAAATTGTCATTGAAATGTTTAAATTTTGCTTTGTTTCAGTCGACTGAGAGGAATTGAAGGAAGTGGAGCTATTTTGGAAGAAGATGATCGTCCATCACAGACTTTACCACGTCGTCGATTTTATTTTGGAGATGAAGAAGGATCGCTCCTCAGCAAACACGCAGCATTGGAGCCAAGACGAAGCACAGGAGGAAGATCAGAAAGAGAACTTAGATTTGGTGTCGATGACATTAATGTGTCAATTTCTAATAAATACAACAGCGCCAACACCAATGGTATCAGTAGTGGAAAATCTTCTGGTCTTAGCCGAAGCATGAGTTTTACTCCAAGATCCCTCGTTCGAGACAAAGCTCCTGTTTTTGTCCATTCACCAACTTTGGCTCAAATCCCAAAGAGCAATTACGTATATAAATCAAATCCACATTTGGTTGATTCTCCGGATCTTTTGAGTCCAAGGCTTATTAGCATCATGAGTCGAAGTGTAAGGGATGTCAATTCCTTGAGCAGCAACAATTACGCCAACAATAAAATTGAAAACGATTCACAAAACGTATACTCGAATAGAAGGGACACAACAAACGTATCACGCTCAAAACGAACATTCTTGGAAAATGTAAAGAAAAATTCATCAGATTTGTATGATTCTGGACTGAATCGAACAAAGGCTAGTTCACCATCTAGATCTATGACTCCAACCACCAGTTATTCACCAACATCAAGAAACGAAAGAAATCTTGTTTCTCGCTCATTGAATTCTCCAAGACCATTCGGTGGAGCTAATTCTCCCTTGTCGGATGATTATCAGGAAACATATCGTATGACGAATAGTACGCCAGATAGTGACATTACAAAACCAAGGATCAGCACGGACACGACTTCAAGATTTTCTAGAAAAACACTTCGTGGGCCAGATGGCAGTCCTACGGGGAAAGTTCAATCCTCTGAAACTACGACAAGAACCAAGAGTCGTTTTAAGGAATCTGAAGTTATGTATCCAAAAGGACGTGAAGGATCCCCTGCAAGTTTCCGACCCCAATTGACTTCTGGTGGCAGCGTTATCATCCCCGTTAGGGAAAATAACAAAGGTGTTCACTATGCTCATTAGCAGCAATGTGATCGCAAATAAAGATTCAAACGTTAAAATGGATTTTTACTAAATACAAATTTACATTACCTCTGAAATCAACGTAATTAGGAATTTGAGGTTGAAATCACTTAGCGCCAAATGTAATTAACCAGTCAACCATACAAATACATAAATTCACTGAGTCTGCTCACATGTTTAAACTAATTACCAAATAATATTAATGACTCGAGCGAAATAATGAAATAACATAAGCTTTCGATTAATCCCAAATTGACTATAGTCTCAATTTGGAAGTTGATAGAATAGGTTAGGTTGGTCGCATATGTTAACTTACCAGGCAATGATTAATCATTAGAAAATATGAAGTGTGTACAATTTCCAATTAATTTCAACCGACTACTATGTATAATGTTGAAAAGAGGATGTAGGACTAACTTATTGCTTTTTAGGGAATTACTACTTAACTGGCTCAGCTAATTGAGTTGGGAAATTAATTGGCAGTGTTTAATCAAATAGAACGACTGTAATTAATATTGTTTAAACATAATAGAAAACCAGTCAAATGATATAATATAATATATGGTGTGTTTATTTTTAAAAATGCCAAAAACAGAGAGTAAAAGATCATTCTAGAGTTTAAGTATGTTGCAGAATTAGAATGAGACAGAAATATAATCAAAATGTGTTAAGCGCTTTCCAAATCTTCCTTTGCTTTTTAATACAACTCATAAAAATTTTATATCTTGTGCAAAATCAAATTGAACTTGTTTAGCTAACGCGTATTCAAGTTCTTGTCTTGGTTTGGTCAAACTAAATTTTTTTGTGATTTCAAATCTACGATTAGATTTTGCAAAGTTGAGAGTTGAAATGTATTATGTGAAAGTTTTACTTATGGTTTCATAATCCTGGCGAAGAAAAACACAGGTGATCCTTGAAATTTAATTATTTAACCAACCAATTACAATTTTTGAACATTTGATAATCAAATCATCGTTCAAATAATAGGCCAAGTGTTAATGCAACATTTGATTTTAAGTACTAGGAATAATCATAAAAATTTCCAAATATGTGCATAATCTTCCAAGTTTTTGGAAACCAATCTTTTATTTTATGCTTTATCTCCTGTTTTGTTTGTTCGTGTACTATTCCAAGTTAACCCAATAAAACATTAATTGAAGAATTTTCTTTATTTTTTCTTTAAGATGTTCACAATTTATTAGGACTATTCAAAATAATTGAAGCATTTCAGTTTTCATCGTCGGTAACTTGAGTTGTCAATTGCCTAGTTGATGTGAATGATTTCCTAAACATTTTCAAGAGAATTCCATACGTTTAAGATTCACATTCATAAATATGTCAATTCCTTTACAATAACTTCAGCTTCTGGAGCTGCATTTACCTTCTGAGGATCTGACTATTGGGTACTTACATTACACAGTTTTGACAACATAGTCAGTTAGGCAACCTGAATCATTATATCGGATAATTTTCATTGCCTCAGTAATTTCATATTAACGGACTATTCAGATTTTCACTGATTTCTTCTCGCTAAATTTGCATTGCATGAATATAGTTAACCATGTTTAGCAATTACATGTTCTTTGCTAGCAGTTTGTTATGGCTCTAGAAAATGTAACTTCAGGGTGCTTATAAATAATTAAAAATGCATAAAAATGCATTATTTTGGATACATTAATTCAACATTAGACTAATCTAATTTCAATAAGCTCCCCCCCCCCTAATACATTCCGAATGTCAGCACTAGGAATTTGTGTAAAACGTAACATGCCGATTCGTCATAAATTATGGTGAAGCGAAAGTTCTTTCGCATAGATATGGTTCTATGTAAATGAATCCATTTGCCTGCGTTGCCTCAAAAAATTACGGAGAATTAATAAGCTTGAAAATGAATTACAGCACGGCTGATAATGCATATTGAAAATATTCCATCATTTCCTTGAGTGATTTGAAGTACAAAATTTGTAATTCTAAAGCGTGTGTTCCAATCAAAGTCCATCGAGGTGCAAATAGGCTCTACCTTGACAATGGAATTAGGTTCAATGATGTCCTCTCTTCTGTAAGTACAACTATAGAACTCCTAGAGATACTTAATATACACAGAATTGTGGTTTGACGATAATAATGTGACAATTTGAAGGCAGCGTTTAATGTTTGCATGTACTAGCTTTGTAATCTCTCGTCTGTCCCGTTGGCTGACTCAGCTTCTTTATCATGACACCATAATTGGGGAAAATGAGGAAGGGATGTCTTTGTCATTCCAACAAATAATTCGCACGGTTGCAAATTGCAATTTTGCATAATGTTTGCCCATGTGAACATAAATATGATACTGTGCTATAACTACTACTACGTACTAAATATCAAATGAGAATCCGTTCAGTTGTTCAAGACAAAAATTTCAGCTGGGAAACCTCATGTCTTCCGCTTCCCCATCTAATGTTGAGATTTGTATTGTGTTGTATTGTCCTATCCTGTCTTGTGTGTTATATTATAATGACATTCCAAGCAAAAGATTTGAGTCAAGTCTGTCCATGAAATTTTCCAATTAGGAATGAGTGACCACGTCAGTTAATTAGCCATGTATGGGCATCTGATGACGGAATGCGAAGAGTCCTATCGTAAGTAATCTCTTCGGCTTGGACTTGGGCTGGCCCGGCCGTCCTGTCCTGTTCAAGAATAAGTTTTTTTTTTATTCTTGTAGAGTGGACTTTGTATTTTTGCATCTTCATGAGACTTTTAATTTCAATCCCACACCATACTGTAGCCTGCATATGGCGCACCTGGTTGGCTATGAATAATTACCACAGCGAATAATTACATAGCTAAAGGAGCCATTTATCAAAACTGTATTAATATAAACTAGTTTATTGACGGCAGACAAATGAAATTTAATTGCAAAAAAATCAAAAGTATTGCGATTTGACATGCATGTGCAAATTCTTGATCTTAATCTACGTATTTACGTCCACATCAGCCATCAGCGTCAGCCGATCATCGGAAAAAAATCGCAATGAATAATATTTTATTACATAGTAGGTGTACCAGAATTCTGGAACTTTTCATTTCATTTGCTTAGCTAACATATTCATTTATAAATAAATCAGAATTAATATAAATAATGTTCAAGTAAATCCCATTGTCGATTTGTTCCGTGGAATAAGATTATGGCTCAAAATTCGTCACAGTAAAATGTCTCAAGTACTTTTGCACTTTGTCATACATGTCACATCTTACATTTCATTTCGCACAGCGACCGCACGTGTAGCTTGCAAATCTTATGACATTATTTTGTTTAATTTCCAAATAGGATCAACGTCAAAAATATTTGTACTGTTAATGAAAATCCTTCAACTGTATATTTATTAGGCTAAATAAGTTTGTCAGCTAAAATTGTTATACTTAGCTCATGCACACCGATCTGGCCTAATTAGCTTTAAATAAATTGTAGCTGTCAGCGAGGTGGTTGTTGAATTAGATTTGCATGATTGCTTCATTGACTCCTATCTCATAAGTATATAAGTAGGTGCACATGTAAAAACCTTTCAACAATGTTGACAATTTATTTGCTTCTAAAAATGGTGGACAAAAGAGATCCGATCAGAGGAAAGGAAAGGGTAAAAAAATACTTTCCTGGTTCAATCAACATTCATTCCACGTCCTGCTTCACTACATGAATGACAACACAATTAACAATAATAAACATCAGTGACCGATTTGGGACGCACGCGTGGATGGCTCTCCTCCGTGAAATGAATCTTTAATCGAGAAGACTATAGAGTCAAATACGTATATTTTTTGGAAAATAGAACACCCAATGACCACATTCAGATGAGTAAGCAAAAACATGGAGCAGTAGAATAAACCACAACGCAACTGATGATGGATATCATCATCATCATTAACCCACACAAAGAGGACTAATATTAAACCTGACATCGACTTCCATGACTGCCCAAGCGGAACCTTGAATTTGTTTTGTATCGATTGACCTAGTAAAATTTGCAAATGCTAAATTGTAACGTCATAATATTGGTCAGGTAGTACGCTAAACAAGGTATTTCTGGGGAAAATACCTCTCGTACAATTTTTCAGAAATTTAGCAAAAGGTCAAAATATTAATATGACCCTGATGGTGCAGAATTAAATGAAAAATAAAATCTGACATCCGCATCATCGCCCTCATAACAAAGAAATGGCTCAAAGTCAAAAATGCTGATGATGCGGAGAAGAAGAGGTGAATTCTCAAGAAGCCCAGGTGGTCTGACTTATTTTGTATCGATTGACCTAGTAAAATTTGCAAATGCTAAATTGTAACGTCATAATATTGGTCAGGTAGTACGCTAAACAAGGTATTTCTGGGGAAAATACTTTCTTGTACAATTTTTCAGAAATTCAGTAAATGCAAAAGGTCAAAATATTAATTTGACCCTGTAAATATGCGCAGAATTAAAACGAAAAAATCTGACATCCGCATCATCGCCCTCATAACAAAGAAATGGCTCAAAGTCAAAAATGCTGATGATGCGGAGAAGAAGAGGTGAATTCTCAAGAAGCCCAGGTGGTCTGACTTGAACTCATTGACTAAAAGAGAAAAACTCGATCACAATTAAAGGTAGCTTTTAACTTTAACACGAGTCAAGTCCCAAATACAATCAATGTCAGTAAGTTTGAGGTACACACAATACATAATACAATTCCATGGATATGTAGATGAGGTTGGGTTTCTTATGGAAGCACATAAGCCAAGGGAACAAAATCACGAGGAGGATTTTTGAAAGGACGAGAAAAAAATATCCCAAGAAATCAGGTACGACGACGTAAGAATTGTATTCAAGAGCAAGAAGTTTTGAAGATTGAGTGGGAGTAGGAAACTGGCAAAAACGCCTACACGGTTAAAAAATGACAAGGAGAAAGCTGAGGCTTGGAGCATGGCTTGGATGTAGCAGGAGGATTTAGCTTGAGCGTTGGGTAATCAGAACGGCCACACCATGCACATTACATTTATTGGGATGAGGAGGACTTTTGGATTGGAGTTTCCGTACAAGGCATTTCAACTCTTCATGAACTTCCACTTCTTCTTCATGAACAACAAGAACAACTGGCAGGAGTCCACAACATTTTCAACAACTCCTACGATCATTTTTTTCAAATAACGATTTTCACCTTATCTTATCCACCTTTTTCCCACCTACAACCTTATTACGACGACCGACCTGACTCTGACCGACCGACATCTGCTCAAGCCAAACCAATCAGTCACGTAGATGTCCCACTTGACCCAAGACGGACGTGTGACTCGGAGGCAGGCTCAAGATCAAACTGGTGCCAGGGCGTCTGAAGACATTCAACCCTTTTTCTTCTCCATCCCATCCTAATCCTTAATCGTAAATTCTAAATCGTAAATCGTAAATCTCAAGACCTCCAGGTGTCATTTGCGAATTGAGCTGAGGAGGCTCGTCGTATGTCCAAAGTGCGGGTGAACGTGCCTTGTAAATACACAGGAACCGGAAATACTTAACCAAAATCTATCGTGTGGTGCGGTGCAAATCTAACTCCACCTAAAAATTCATCATCTTCAAGAACTTCAAATCTGCGGCAGGCAGGTGTGGTCTCGTTCTCCCATCCTTTTCCGACACAGGAACGACGTGCGTCGTAAAATCATTCCATTCCTGCTGTGGGTAGGTCTTTCTTTTAAAAAATTCTTTGACATGAAATTTTCCCTGTCCTTTCCCAATCAGTTGCCTAAAATCAAAGTCATTAAAATTCAGGGCAAGGGAATCCAGGGTCGTAAATATTCTTCAGATTATTTCTCTCCCAATTTTGGTCATACTAATTAAATTTGGTTCAATTACAACGTAATTGGGTAATGTTAGGATGTGATATTAGTGCGTGCTCACGTAATCTAGAGCATCTGACGCACGGAACGGACGTACGTGCTTGTGGAAATGAAAATGAATTGAGGCATACAAATGAGAGCATTAGAGATTAGCTGAAATAAAATGAAGCTATAATCGTCTGACATGACTACTTGGGCTTGGCTTGGGCTTGAGCTTCAGTTGGCTCAACAAATATACTCACTGGTTTTACTTGACGATAAAGATCTGTCATTCGTATGGAATAACAGAAGAGAAACAAACGTATCGCTCATGCCATGATGCTTGCGTTACGTACCATTCAGTCTAAAATGATTTCTCTACTTTCCAATTCCAAAACCCCAAGGCCAATTTTATTGTCGCGGTTTTTGTCATCTCGACTAGGTGAAACTTACATATTACAATTGTATATAGTTTTTTATTAGAAAAAAATCAGGGAAAGATTTACAGCCCTGTATTGATAAATAATGAAAGAAATTTATTTTTTAAATTAAGGAAAAACAAAAACGTCATGGATTAATGCTTGAGAAATTTGTTGGGAATTAATTTGTGCTGTTATTCTGCCACACTTTTGAAATTGCTTTGATTTATTGATTCAATTTCCTTCATTGCAAAATGCCAAAGTATGCGATATAATTTCCTATACAGTAATCAACTGCAGTTAGTGGAAGTGCAAGAAATAATCAACTGCACATGCATTAGTATCAGCATCAAACACTTACACATGTCATGCTATGCTCTCGTCTTTTGCCATGCCTGCCATGCTATAAATCCGCCACACTTGGTACACACGTTATAGAACCAAAAGATTGTCTTGTGATTATTTGAAAAGAAATGAAATTACTTGTTCACACAATTTTCACCTCATCAAAATCAAAGCCGAGCGTACGTACAGCGGCGGTGCGATTAAAGGCGAAGAGTTGGATTTTTATGATTTGCGAATGGAAGCGTACGAGTGTTGGCTATAAAAATTAATTAGATTTAATCCAATTTGTATAAGACCTAAGCCCATAAGCCTTTTCTCTCCTCGTCCTCGCATCGTGGAACTAATAATGACCATCTGTGGATTTCGTAACAAAACTCGAGGCATGCAAAACCTAAATACCTGACGTCGCGTCTGATTTCGCCAATATCATACCTGAGCTGACTGGAAACTATTACTACAAAATGCAAGGGCACTTTGGCTACGCTTGACAGACTAGATAGCATTACATAGATTTTTTTAAAAAAAAGACTTTGTTCCACCCATGAGAGACCATCAAAGGTTAAGATCCAAGTTTTCATGAAACAGAAAATTGCACTTCCAACATGCAAGAGTCAATTTCATTCGAACGATTCAATAATTCATAAAAATATTTGCCGAGGCACTCTAGTTTTTAATTGTTGAAGAAATTATGAACGGTTGTCTTGACTTATGCAGATAGGCGTTGACTGAGTCGACTGAGAGAATGAGTCACAGATACGTTTCCTCCCGAATGTCAATTTATGGATGAATGCACAAAGAGAAAAGTGCAAAAAGTCCTGGAGTGAGAAAGAAGCTTTTGTCACCTGGTGAGTGAGAATGACATTTGGAGGAGTGAATCGAATTATCATGATATCATCCTCATCATCGTCATAATCATCTCTAGTTCCTTCCCTCAAATTTTAATACATTATTACATGATGTATTCATTTCATTGTTGGCGCTGGCTCTAACTGTATCAAACTCAGACACTCCATGATATAATAATACTTTGGTCGGTCAACTGAGGCACGACAGGCACTACTATGTTGTAAAAAAGAAAGAAAGAAAGAAGCTTTAGCCTAGCAGCCTAGCTTGAGCGAGCAAAAGAGTGTAAATGCATTGAAATTGCATTGCAATTCAATTCCATGCTTTGCTCTGGTCGTGGAAGTATTGTCACGGGCCAAAGACTCCATGTGTGTGTGTACAGAAAAAAAACGAAGAGATTTTGTTTGGGGAAGATTTTTTTGAACACAAACTTCAAAAGCTTAACTCTTTTTGCATTAAGGATGAGGGTAATGTATCTTTTTGCCCATGTATGTACGAATGTGTGTATGATTGCATTGCAATAAGAAGGTGCATTTGCATTGCATTTGGAATTGGAAGGACTTATGGTAGTGGTGCTGCTATTGCTAAAAGCCCAAAACTATAATAGACAACGAAGGAACGAACGGTACAATACTCTCTTCAGAAGAGCCAGAGCGGACCCCAAAAGTCAACACGTGGAACGGGATACTCATTTATTATTACCTTGCATCCATTTAGCTCTCAAGAGTAGGTAGTTAGTATGGAGTGAGATTTAGTCTCGACATGAGCCAACAATAAACTCTTGCCAAAATTTAATCCCCAAGCCCACAAACTCAATCTCAGTTCAGACTTAGACTCAAGTTTCTGTCTATCCAAACAATATCAGTTCATCATCGGAAAAGAAAACAGTTTAAAATCAAACTCAAAATTTTCTTAGCAGTGAAATCATTTTTTTCTCAAGTTTGCAAAATTAATCAAATGAAATTTTTTGCCATAAAAGGTTAATTTTGTTCACTTTCCTTCTAAAAATTTGAAAACTTTTGGGAATTGACAGAATGGTTCAATAAAAAGTCAATGTAAAATTTAGGAGCCCTTTGAACGGAACTGTATGTGAGTGTGAGTTTTCATTTCCGGTATTATCATCGGATTTCCTTTAAAACCCCAAAAAAATCTAGACCAGCGATCCAGTCTCCTTTGTGTCCTCTCCCACCTCTGTGCATTGTGCTACTTAATAATTAATAGGACCGGAAATACTTAGACATTTGAATGTGTGCTAAAACAAGAATTGTTCCTGTTTTGTTTAAAAAGTAGTGAGTGTTGGTGGAGATCATGATGGAGGTTCAAACAGAGTCCAGGAGTTTAGTCCCAATCCGTGGAGTTCCAATGATCCTTGGTGGTTTTCATTTGGATGATCATAATGTAGAAGAATGGTCTGATTCCACAAATCCTGCACTCCAACATCGGGCTCGAGAAGAAAAAGGAAAATGGATCAATCCAGAAAAAAATGCAGATATCCAATTTCAAAAGGTAAGTAATTAATTACACAAGTTCAATTACATTCCCATTAATTGGTTGTTTTTTTTTACAAAATAAAGTAGTTGTAAGGTGTAAATGGCCAAGTAATGTTTTTATGTTTGACAAGTTGCTTTTGCCCTGACCATGAGATAATAAATGAATGGAGGAAGCAAGCAAGCTAGCAGAGCAAGATGATTGTATAATATTTTCAAATTATTCAAAAACTTACTTGGTTCTCCGTCACACCTTTAACAACGTTAGACTGTCTGCATGTACTACCACCTTTTCACCTCGGACATAATGACACGTGAAAGGTTGCATTTATCCCCTAAACTTAAGACATCAGACAAGGAGGGAGATAGGCAGGCAGGTTAGATTAAATTACAATGTTCATCACATGTAAAGAAATGAAATGAAATTGAGCATTAGGATGGGTAGTTGGAGGCAGAGGCAAAAGTAGTTAAAGCTAAAGGGTTGAGTTAAAAGAGGTAATAAATGATGAAATAAAGTTGATGGTCAACTCCCCATTCCTTGTTTTGTCTTTTGTATTCTTCTGTCTCTCGTCTCAAGTCCACTCGTCCGTCCGAATTCTTTTTTATCTTCATCGTCTGTGTTCTGCACCCGCAAGGATTTAACACTTTCCATTTTTTTTCTTGAATGCGCCAACATGAATCCAGGTAAGGTAAACCACGAAGGAGGATGCGGGCGCTCACGCTAATTGTTGGGCATACGTACTCTCCCTTGCAAAAAAAGTCAAACTTCTGTTTGGTTTGAATAAACAAAACAAAATCATAAAAATTATTTTTAATTACAGAGGGAAGACAATAAAAAATTTGAGGGCGGAGAAGAAAAAGAAAGAACAGAAGTGATTGAAGGAAAATCTCCAGACTCTAATTTCCAAATCATCCGAACTCATCGAGAATTCCAAGGCGGAGAGAACAACTCTGGTAATTCTCGTACAACGTCTTCATCCACATCATATCAAATGAGTTCTTCCCGTGGAATGCGTTCTACCGTCAAGGTAAGTCAGTTGATCACTCTACTAAATTAAAAATTTTATCTCTGTGAATTGATTTGTGCCAAGTGTGTGTGTGTGTCGTGTGTGGAGGTTAAATAATTTCAAGTCAATCATTAAGCAACAAGCTGCTGCCGTTTCTTCCTTGGCTGCTGGCTAATAATTATAACAATAATTGAAGGCCTGCCTCCCGGTCAGGACAGGACTTAAGTTTAGGCTATCTTAGCTACGAGCTAGAGTATGTAGTAATGATAATGGATATGCTATGCATGTCTCCCATTGTTTTTGTGTTTTTGATTCCACCCTTTGTTGAATTCGCTTCCCTATCACCTTACATGGTCGTAAATCATCTCACTTTGATTAGCAGTTGAAAGTGCTTTGCCAGACTGACTGAATGTTGAGGATATGCACACATGGGTAAAGTAAGGAACCCTCGTATCATCCTGATCAGAATGTTCAACAAAGAGCATAGCACCAATGCATAAGAGTTTTTTTTTGCAAGCCAAGTGTTGCGTCGTAGTTGTAGAAATTAAAACTCAGATTGCTTGGAGGTTTGACTCCAAGGGGCCCCGAACCGAAGACCAAGAACGGAGAAATGTAGTAAAATCTGGAATGTAATTGCTCGTAAAGACTTTTACACACAGCAATTCGGTGTGGTCCGTCTGAGCTTTAAGCTTTAGCACCATGAATGTTGTTGACGCCTTTGATTTTTCCTTTGTTATTTTGTGTGTACCATGCTTTTAGCGCTTCAGCGACTCTGTAATTATTTGAAGGCTCTTTCCAGACACAAACACAAAGGGAGATTTTGTCATAAGGAAAAGGGTGGAGGAATAAAGGATATTTCGGCATCACTTGCACAATAAAATGAACCTTTTCCGGCTTGCGTAATAAACCATATTTTTAATTTTGACTCTTCTGAGCATTTCTAAGCGTAGCACGATTGGATGTGCAAATTCCTTAGATCTATATTTGGAGTTGAACTAAAACAAATTTTAGTATAGGCTAATTGGAAAATTCCTAAAAAGTCTTCCTAGGTGTCAATGTCAAAGCTTAAGTTTAAAATTTTAAATCTGCATTTTTTTCAAGCCAAGCTAAAATACTTGAAGTGAATCGTCTCGTCATGTGCCTCACATCAGGAAGCAGATGTGTTTGCAAAAACCCTCATTTTAAATTTTATCATCCTAGACTAGATCTCCCAATATGCATTCGTGTAAAGTTCACTACACGTACGCATTGTATTGTCGGAGGTTTTAATTAAACGAATTTGTTTACGACTTACGTCTGGTTTTAGAGTTTCTTTACACTGGATTTTATTACATGCCTCAAGTTAAATTCTCAATTTGAATTCAGCAAGCAGTCAAGTCACTCGACTTCGTCATTCTTTTGAGTTCTCAAATCATCAAGCTACTCTTGCTCCCACTTAATCTGTTGACTCTGATCACACAGTTTAATTTAATGTACTTGGTGTAATTGAATAAACTCATAGACTAAATACACTTATTATCCATTATAATGAATTTATGATTGGATGGGTTATACTAATACAACTATGGGTATTAGACTCATAAAGAACAGGTATGTAATAAATGTAATGCACGGTAGAGCGATTATGTATTATATGTACTCAAGCCATTGTCAAGTTTTCCTCAATTAGTTGGCCTCATGAAACTTTGTTGATTTGTTGTTCCCTTTGACATTGAGTGAAGACATGTCCAAGTTTAACTTTTTTTGAAAGACTTTTAATCATGGCATTCAATATTTTGAACATGGACTTAAGCGAAGATGGGTTAATTTATTGAGCGTAATTAATTGGGGTGTATCGATTTCGCTTATATTATTTTACACTCGAGCTCTAATGAGTTGATTTCAGAGTATTTGTGCAACATCAGCAACTCGGCCGAATGTACCCACCCGAATTGGGTTTTCTTTTCTTTTCTTTTCTTGTGAAGCAACTGTTGCAATTAATTTGGACAGGTGAAATGCTAGGAATGAATTAGGATGAACTCAAGCGTAAAAGGAGGAGAGGAACAGAAGTGCAGTGTAGTGCAGTTGTTGAGGAGTTTCCAACTAATAATGAAAGAACAAGAAAATAATTTTTTATACTAGGAACATACACTGGCTGGCATGAAAAGGAAGACGAAAGAGAAGAAAAATGGATTAGAAAACAATAATTACAGTCTTTACGAATGATGATAAAAAATAAATACCCTGCTGTGTGCAAAAACAAATTAAAGGAAAATGTAGTTTAGGTTAATTTAGTTAGTTGGGCTAGCCTGGCCATTTGTTAGCGAGTGAGATTTGGATTATTACATTTGTGCACTGCACTGCAACTGCGTTGCATTTATTATCACCATTATTAAATATGATTCTATGCCAAATAGAAAGAATGAGGTTTCTTTTATTCATCCACACCAACAAATTGCATGGCTTCTTCAAATAATCATAATACTTATACTAATGTACCTTTGCTGCACTTAACGTGAGTTCAGTTCATTGTCAATAATTCTCCAACGCACTGCACCAGAACAACAATAGAGTTAAAAATCATCTGCTTGGCATTCACATTATTAACGAATTGCAGCAAAGCAAAATCTACGGAGGCATAAGGGAGACCCCCGTGCAAATGATATATTTTGGCACAAGAAAATATTTTACATCTCTGATTAATTACAAAAATAGAAAATGACAGCAGGTAGCCATAGGCAAGCATGCACGGATTTTACATATATAGCCAAGAGCCCCGTCCTACATAACTTCATTTACACGCTAATGGTTCTAGAATTGTGGAATTTATTAAAAATCGAGTTTTCATTGTTTGGGCTGTGGTAGATTGAGTATTTAAAATGAGTCGTCGTGACTGGACCAACACTTTGTCAGATTAGCTTGTCATGTTTTTTTGGAAAGAGGAACAAATAACATTGGCTGTTATCTCTCATGCACTACAAATGCATATTCAATGAACTTGTTTCTCATCTCACAACACAGCTACTATTTGGGTCAGGTAAAGCACGTAAAAACAAATCCAGTTTCAATTTAATGGACTTGAAATGCTTTAATTTGAGAGAATCTTCAAATAGATTTGTTAACATTAGGGAAACTGCTCAGCTTAAGCCTGGCTCTGCTCGAATTCACACGCAAACGATTGATCTTGACAAATGCAAAATGTCCCTTTAACAATGAGTCCTTCATCTTTTTTTCTGTTTGACACATTCTTAAATTCAAGTTCCACTTTTACTTTCTCTTTTTTCATCCTAAACTACAAACTAATTTTTTATTGAGCTTTTGAGCTCCTCTCATCGTCGTTAAACTTGTTTTCCCTGTTTTATCTAGCAACTCCTATCTTTGTGTCCTCCTTCATTTGGTCTCTTGTAATTAAAGTGATTTCAAGTAGTTTTGTAGCTCTTTAATGACCAATTGGACGCCACTGAATCTAAAATAGTTTGTATGACGCAGAGTCTTTCATCGTAAAATACGAGATTTGAGGCTTGAGTATATTTAGAGCAATTTGACTATTTGCATCTTATTTTACTTAGCGTATAAAAAAAGGAAAATGAGTTAATTAATTATTCTAATGTTTAGAGCCCATATATTATTTATGTGCTTGGTTTTATTAGGCAGAAGAAATTAAATGCGTGCATGGGTGCATGTAGTACAAGTAACATGAAGCAATCTTTGAAGCAACTTTCCTTCTGTCTGGCTGGCAATAAAAGATATGTGCTTGGTTTTATTAGGCAGAAGAAATTAAATGCGTGCATGGGTGCATGTAGTACAAGTAACATGAAGCAATCTTTGAAGTAACTTTCCTTCTGTCTGGCTGGCAATAATAAAAGATTTCACTCCTCTGCTCATTTTCAAAATTAGAGTTGAATTGTGGTTTAGTTTCTAATCTAAGAGTCCACCAAAATTATTTAACGTTCAGTTCGTTTCCCACATCTCCATCGTCAATCTTCCGAGGAGCGAGCTACAGCAACAATGCAAAATGCAACATGCAGTGCAGTCGCAGTGTTAGCGTTAGATAATAAAAGTACAAGAAATGTGCATGCCAAAAACTCAGCTTCAGTTTTAATTTGAGAGCAGAAATCCGGAACGAAGCAAAAAAGACATTTATTGTTTCTCTCTTCTGCAATGCATGAATCATTTTTCTATCTTTTGACAGAAATTCCTTGGGATAAGGTTCTGTGCGAAAAATCCATGTAAACGTATAAGAATGGGAAGCAATATAACTTATTTTTTAAAGCCAAGGTCAGGGCAAGCAAGAAGAGATACAGTGTAGGGATTTGAATGCAACTAAAATTAAAAGTAAAAAGGAGGGCGTGTGTGAAGATTGAGTTTGACATCGTGTGAATGCCAAAATATATCTATAAAACTTTGAATGAGAAAACTACTAAATTCTTTATTCGTCATGCAAATAGAAATAGCTCAACCATGCTGCCGCTCTTATTTTTAGTTTTAATTTATTCTCTAATTTTGATGCCCTTTATTTGTTTCCTGTGCTAAATCCCCATTAAATTAAAATAATTTTCATGTTTGATTTTTATTTTATTTGCAGACGACGAGCAATAGGACGACGTCCAAGACTGTCAGTGTATCCGGAGGTCGGACTGATGACTTTGAAACTCTTAAGGCAAGTCCAAGTCAATCAAAGAAAAACAACAATTACTCGATTACAATTAATTAGCTACGGAATTTACATTTTGACATTTAATTTATTAACCAAACATTCAAACATATCACCACACATTGTTGACAACCTTTTTTGGTTAAGGCTAGATTTTTTTCTATGCACGAATCTAAATCTTTAATTATTATTATACGATGAACACACAACATAACACAACAATGGAGACTTAAGACTAGGATTTCCTCACATGCATGCAATCCAATTGGAATGAGATGTAATCCAATGCTAAGCTAAAGCTAAAGAGGAAATCACCCAAGAAAGTCTAATGCTAGATGCAAATGCAAATGGAGATTTACGGAAGGACATTTGTTACGCATTTCATGATTAAAAAGGCAACACAACCCTTTCTCTCCATTTCCAACGAGTCGTGTCGTATCGTGTGATGTGACATGTTTTATCATTTAGTACGCACCTCAAGTACCTTTAATTCTAATCATCACTTCAATTTCACCGCAGGCATCAACAACATAACATACAAATAAAATTATTTAATAATTTGCAACTTCATAAAACATTTTCTCATGAATATTCAACCCCTGCCGGGGGCTTTTTGTGTGAGCGAGATAAATAAATAAAATGTCAATGCCAGCCACAGCTAGGTACCCGCAGGACCTAAAGTAAAATTTGAATTTGATTCTTGGCAAAGTCATGGAATACAATGGAGGAAATGGCATGTGGAGTTTAGATAAAATTTTACCACTTTTGAGTCGATCTTCGTTCTTTTCTTAAGAATTGATGAAAGGACGGATGCAAAGAAAAACTTTTTTGAGTTCTTTTTACATCGTTTTCGTTGCATAATTGATGCGGTTACAGGGAGAAGAGTCACAGCAGGGGTTGCGAATTTACGTTGTAGAGAAATAACCCCTGCCGGGGGCTTTTTGTGCGAGCGAGATAAATAAATAAAATGTCAATGCCAGCCATAGCTAGGTACCCACAGGGCCTAAAGTAAAATTTGCATTTGATTCTTGGCAAAGTCAGGAACAATGGAAGAAATGGCATGTGGCGTTTAAATAAAATTTTACCACTTTTGAGTCGATCCTCGTTCTTTTCTTAAGAACTGATGAAAGGACGGATGCAAAGAAAATCTTTTTTGAGTTCTTTTTACATCGTTTTCGTTGCATAATTGATGCGGTTACAGGGAGAAGAGTCACAGCAGGGGTTGCGAATTTACGTTGTAGAGAAATAATGAAACTGACTTCAATGTCGACTTCTGCAGTTCTCACTGAATCATTCCTATGCACTTTAATTTTTATTGTCAAAACGAAAATAAACTTATTTTTATTTTATTTATTTGAATCATGCAGATGTCATTTCAACCCTTGGATAATTCAACCCAACGGGAAAGAATCAATATGAGTCGAAGTGGAACGATGGGCATGTATGTAAAAATACAATTAAGAAAATATCGTCTTAAGTTTAATCTAAATTTTTAACTACGCAGTCGAAGACCACCAACCAAAATGGTGAGAAGGCATAACCCTCCGGCCGCCATGGAAGAAACTGAGGAGACTGAAGTCATGACTCCGCCATCAGAGATTTCCAGAACTAATCATCAAGACTCTACTTCTACTACCAGTGGTCTTTCAATCATGGGCTATAAAAATCTATCTCCAAAAATCCGAGTCGGCTTTCCTGTAGAAATTCAGCTTGAATTGCAAACAAAACTACGAGTCTCATCCACAGCTGCTAAAGCGACAACAGAGCCAGCCGCAAAGGGTACGAGTGCCGAAGAAGATGGAAGCAATAGATCACATCAACACACGACAAGATTAAATTCATCTGTTGCCAATCATGACCACAACCGAACATCTACCACGACCACGGCTCCTAGTACTCCTCTTGGGAATCTCGAAGAGATGGAAATGGATCTAGAACAAAGGGGACGAACTGGTGGTATTAATAGTAGCAATGATTCAGCAATTCCATTATCATTCACCAACAACAAAATCTCCAACAATGGGCATTCAACCTTCGATTTCAGTCAACAGGAGCGAAGGAAATCCTACGGTTTTGAATCCATTGCTCAGAGTCGCTACCACCATCATAACAATAATAATTATAATGCCACCAAACAAATCCAATCCACAGGGATGAAGGAATCGTCACCATTGCCTGCAGTTGCACCCATTAGGAATTCCCCATCTCCTCATGTCAATGGATCGATTCCACCAATGTTAGACCATGAACAAAAACCAACGCCTTTGACTTCCTTGTCTCGCTCATGGGATCTCATCCAAAATGTGGCAAATTCTAACAGGGCTTCCAGCCTTCAACAAGGAAGCACAACAGAAATTGATGAATTGTCCTCAACTAAGGGTTCTCTGAGTAAAACTGTTGTTCGGAATAATGAAAAATATGATTGGGACGAAGGAAGTGTAGGTGGAGAATCCGATGAAGAATTACAACGAGAATTTACATTTGATTCATTGGAAGATTCTTCAGCAAAACGCAAATCTTCAAGTGTTATACACATTGAGTCTGAAAGCCCTGATGTGACACATAATGAAATGAATTCACCTTCACTAATTTCACCAGCATCGGAAAGATCAAGAAAATTAATGAAAATTTTGGATGAAACTCCAGATTTACTTAATAAGATGTCATTTAGAAATTATTTCTCTGGTTCCCCTTCTCAAAGTTTTAAATCAGAGCCAAATCCGAGAAACGGGTGGAAGAATGATGGAAATCACTCAGAATTTGAGGATCATCAAGAACGACGGACGAGTGGATCTGAAATGGGAGATTGGGAACGACAGAAACGCCAACTGAATTTTCTTAGCGATTCTCTCAATAGAATTTTGGATTCTTCTCCTAATGATAATCATGATCATGCTGAAAAGCTCAATGCACAACTAACATCAGAATTTTCTCAGAATGGAAGTCAAGGAATTTCACCTGAACCAACAACAAATGGTTCACACTTTTCTGAACTCGAAGGAGTCAGAAAACAATTTGGAATAGATGATGGACTTTTGGATAATAATGAATTGTACGATTACAATTCAAATACAAAACGCCCATCTCCTAGAGTATCACAAACTTGGATCTTTTCTGGTGATTTTGACAAACCTATTCAACAAGTTCGAGATCAAGATGTCACTACAACTATTTCTGCAACCTATGATTCTTTTAGAAAACCATTAAAAAAAGTTGAATTTTGCAAGACTGAAGTTCATTTTACAGCGGATTCTGGAAAATTTCACATTGTTGAAACAGATGAAAATAAACCATCGACTGTGCATTTATATCGACGCAAGAGACGAAGTGAAAAGAAAGCCATGGATTTGCTCAAGAGTCTTGGACTTGATGGACTTGATAAATCTGTATCTGGAGGCCAGACGAATGAGAAAAGTTCTACAGATACTGGGGTAAACTCCACACATCTCTGGTCAGAACAAGAACAACAAATAACACAAAGTTATTCTGAAAAGTTTTCCGATGCAAGTGCCTTACTTCGCCCAGGAGAATTTTCATCAAAAATAGAAAGAAAATTCAATGAAAGTGATGAGAAAATCAACCTAGTCGAAAAATCAAACAACAATCGTTTAATGATGAATTTGAATTTAAATCTGGCATTGGATGTTGGTGATATGCATGAATATGATGATGATAATAGATCCCCTAGTCATAATATTCTATCAAATTATGGCGAGTTAAAAATCCAACGATATTTGAAACAACTGACATCCCCATCTTCATTGAGTCATTCTGAAACTTCAGAAACATCCATGGATCCAGAGATGAATCATAACATGGGAGATAGTGGAGAAAAGGATTCAGCTCAGCATCGCTTTGATAATAATGTTCTTTATGAAAATGGATCATTTGTCCCAATGGCGACTAGAAAAAGTCTGATTGAGATGAACAAATCGAAAAAGAAGTAATCAAGCATCACACACTTCTGATCAAAGCAGTACGGCCAGCAATTATTCACTTCCAAATTCAGATGGAAATCCAACCACCACCTCAAACGAAAATCTGAAATTGACAACGATGGAAGCAACAGTAAGAACTGCTGGGCCAAAACCACCTCAAATTACTATCTGTTCAATTGCGATATTCTCTGGATAATGATGAGGAAATAGGGAACAGAAAGAATGAGGCAGAATCATATCCACCAAAACCATATATGCCAGACCCAATCATTGTTCCACAGCTAACTCGTGAAACAAATCGGAATGAAGAAACGGGGAAAGCTTTTCAACGCCATATCCCTTTTGCTGTAATGCCACCAGAAATGTCAAATCCGCCATATAGAAATGATCCTTATTATCACAGCCCATCTAGATCTCCTTCTAAAAGCCCAACAAGACATAATGCTGCATTTAGAAATCCAAAACCTCCAACTCCTATTCTTCCAATTCAATTTTCTACTTTTGAAAAATCAGGGGCAGCCCTTAGAGAACGATTTTATTCTAAAAAACCATCATGTGGTTGTACGAATGGAGCAGAATCTGACAGTGCTGCTGTTCCTGCTCATAGTTTACTTGGAGATAATCATGGACTCAGCAGTCACAGATATTCCACTCCACCGCGTCAAATAACTTCTGGTTCTTCTCAATCCAAATCAGTCGTAACCATAAATACTGAAGATAAGTATGGAAAATCCAATTTTGTCAAGAATAATGGAACTAGTGCAGATATTGGCCGGAAAAGAAATGCATCTTCTGACAATACGAATCACCTTACGCAGAATAATCAGCGGAAAGATGAGGAAAGGAGTGTGACTTCAACCCCGGAGCCAGTTCTCAGTATGGATCATACATGGAAAGGTCCTGCTCATTTTGAAAGCCAAGTAAGTCCAAAAGGAACTTCGCTAACAAGATCCATGACATTTCCCAAGTCAACACGCCCTGAACCAGAATGGGTGTCCAAAGCCAGAAGTCGAGAAGCACGTGTAACGGACTGGAATCTAGTCGGAAAGGCATACGGCTCAACTCGAAAGTCAGAACCTCCTTGGATTTCTGAACTTCGAATCAAAAATAAAACAAATTCTAATGAGGAAATAAAATCTCTTCCAAAAATTTCCATAGTTTATCCCTGGCAGCGAAACCAAGATTCATATTTGAATGAAAAAGACGAATTGGGTCCTTCTCCTGTTCAAGCAGTTCAACCAGAGCTAAAACCCGTCGCACCAAAGTTCCTTCGTCCATTTGTCCTCAAGAAAGAAAAAGGAAAAGAAATTTCACAAACGGATAAACTTACTTCATGGAAATCTGCACACTCGGAATTATCAAATAACAAGAGCATTGTAGATTTGAATAGAGATTCAGACAGTATTCTTATCAATCCTCCCCAAATTGAAGTCAAGCCATTGGCCACTAAACACAAAGCTGGGACGAAAACTAAACATTTTTCTAGTGGACATTCTAAAGTGTCCCCGGCACCAGAAGAAATTAGCCAAGACTCTCGGAATCCAACTTCAATGAAAGGCTTTAACAGTGTCGATGATTCTATGTGTGATTCAATCTCTTCAACAAGAAAACCTCTTCAAGCTTCCACGATTAACAATAAAACCTACAGTACGAGCAATTCTAACAACAACAATAATACTAATAATAGCATTGGAAAATCTAAACCTCCACCGAAGCCCCCAAAACCACCGCAAAGAACTAGTTCTCTGGTCAAGTGCCAGACAACTGGGTTCAGTGCATCCTTGGAAAAGAAACCTCCAACCTCTCGTCGTGTCATCAATCATAGCAATTCCGAAGACTCTCCAGGGTCATCTAGATCAAATACTCCTATTCATCGACATCCAACAATCAAAATATCAAAAATGCCCCTTAAAACTGCAGCAAGTCCTGATGGCAAACTAAACCCATCCAAGAACAAGACAAAAGCTCATGGTAAGTTCACTTTGCATGTTTGAGGTAAAAATATCAAAATAACGGGTTTGCGCTTCTTTGTAACTCTATTGTCACAGTGTCTTCCACATCTGAGGCCAAACGATCAGGAAATACAAAGGCAAAGGATTCATCTGTTGAACCCAAATTAGCTGCTCATTCCAATGTAAAGATTGGGTCACCAATTCAAAACCAGAATCAATCTCCATCCCCAAGTGGTGGAAGGGCGACTTGGAGTAATTCGATTAAGACTCAACAAGCACGCCAAGGATCTCCCGGAGCTCCTTCAATAAAAAAATTGACATGACTCGAAGTTAAGATTTCCCTCTGCAGTCTCGTTTGGAGAATTAGTTTATCTCCTCCATTTGGATGGAATTCTTACTAACAATTTAATTTTGTTCCTACTGATTATCCTCCTCTGCTGTTTAATTAAATTCTTACTTTTCCTTTGTTTATTCATGCAAACGATAATAACAATGTAGTTTTTGGTGGTGTTAATCATATGTTATGCAATCAAGTCTTTGAATGTCGTCTAATTAATAAAACTTGAATATTTGTTGACTTTTTATTCAAATGGTTCTTCTCAAAGAATACAATGCATTTCAGCTTAGTTGAAAGACGGATTACAGAATAAAAATCGGCTAATAATTTGGTGTACCTTGTCGCATAATTAAACAAGCACAATTCGGTCTCTCTAATAGTTTGACAATTTTGGAGTTACACAAAAAGCTATAATTCAAATTAAATTTTAAATAAATCATTCGGCTTACCGCTATGACTATTGAAGGCTATAAATTATGTTGGGCCAATAGGTTGGGGATGGAGCGATAGACAGGTGTAGTATATTGGAAGCACATGCTTCCAAGTATTGACAAATTTGTTGCTGCGCTTCACGATATATCTGTTTTAATTAAAATACTGCTGATCTAATTACATACTGCTATGCAAGCACCGTGCAGTGAACGAACCTTGCTTACTATGATAAAAATATGCTTAGCACACAACTAGAGTTTGAAGTAAGACGTAATTTTAGCCTCGTCAGCTTCAGTAATTGCGATTTTGACAATTACGCATCTAGACCTGGCTTGTCCTAATTTGCCTGAATTTCAAAACCGTACAGTCCTTTGCTTTACTTCGACTTTACAGTCCTTTACTTCGAACGATTTGCCAGCTCGACTCTACCGGTTTCTACCGGTTTATTTTATTTACGTCTAATATCATGTACAACTAATCTCATCAGTTGATAATTTAACGAATCTTGATAGACGTTATGATCTAACAAGGTTATCTTAATTTGGTTATCTTTAAGCAATTAGAGCACACATTTCCAACATTGTCGTTCGAAATGTAATGAAAAGCTAAATAAGTTTCTACTTTCATATTATTGTTCAGCACGGCTTACAAGCCCATGTTAAAAAATCTAACTAAGGAAATGGGCAAAATCTGAACAGATAAAAAACATGGAAAGCGGGTCAGGTGAGGAAAGAATAAGAAACGAGAGTGAAAGGGATGATGGTTTAAGCATTAAGCATATGAGAGTACTTAATATGAATTAATCTAATTAGAAGGGTTGCATTCCAACGCAAGGTCCGTCGGGACTGGACTTATTAATCTCAGTTTCCAGGAATTTTACTACGTTTACTAGGAATTTCATGAGCGAGATTAAAATGGTAAAAGTTGTGACCTAATTTCCATTTCTGGATCAGTAGTAAATCCCTTACCATTCAGAACCATAGGCATATCCAAGCTATGCTGTGGTATTGCTATCGAATCTTTTGCTATTTCTCCACAACCCTGGGTCCGATCTTGGAAATACAAACATTCACGGAATCAGAAAAGATAGGCGGATATTAGCGGCATGTATTCTCTTACGGAATATATCGCATTAATCGTTAAATTAATGCATGAGAACCTCCTTAGTTTCACTGCCTGCTCACTTAATATAATTAATATAATAAACATTTAATAAAGTTAAGTGTATCTACATCTGTGCACTGAATAAACCATCCATGAATCCCGGATATACCCGTCCGATGTAAAGGCCAATGTAATGAAGACAGTTTATTACACTTTTTGACATCCTGAAAGCGTAGCAAAGTCTGTTGTAAACCATTTTGTACAGGGTGACCAATATTATTGTCATCCCCCTAGGGCCTAAACTACAGAACCCACAGCCTTGTATGATGAATCGTTGGAAAGCTTAGGAAAACCTGGATCTCTGGTAAAAATTTCAGAAAATTCTGATAATCTGATAGCACCATCGTGCGCGGCGCGCAAAGGAAGAAAAAAATAAGAAAATGTCAATTTCTCCCATACCTTACCTTGTTCGCCTTCCTTTCATGCTCAAAGCAAGGATTTTAAATTTTTTTGTTCTTCCTTTTTGTTTTTTGGTTTAGCATTTCAAATTTATTATTATTTTATCCTGAAATTTTTGAACTGGCAAGTGTGACTGGTGATACGGAAAATGGGCGCGAGCTCGACAGCATTTTTTTGATCTTTTAAGTTTTGAATTCCGTGTCACCAATTTGCAAATTTCAGATAAAATAACTTAAAATTTGAAATCCTAAACCAAAAAACGAAAAGGAAGAACAAAAATTTAAAATCCTTGCTTTGAGCATGAAGGGAAGGCGAACACGGCAAGGTATGGAAGAAATTGACATTTTCGGATTTTTTCTCTTTCTTTGCGCGCCGCGCACGATGGTGCTATCAGAATTTTCTGAAATTTTTACCAGAGATCCAATTTTTTCTAAGCTTTCCAACGATCCATCATAGAAGGCTGTGCGTTTTGTAGTTTAGGCCCTAGGGGGGAGACAATACATATTGGTCACCCGGTACTTTGCCATGGCTATTGGCTGTTGCGTGGGTCCTAATCTCCTAGTCCATTGCAAAATCTACGCAAGCTAGGGAAAAAGTATGGGAAAATCAAATACATTCTCGTCTCTCACACCAGAAACTTCGACTGTGCCACAATGTCTGTAAAATCAAAAACTCAAGGGCCAAATTTAGTAAAAATTTGTAGCAGATTTAGAGAATTTTATTAGGGAATATTCCTAATTTAAGGCTGCAAATAAAGATGGATGATGAGGAAGAGACACACAAATTGTGGAGAGTTTATACATCCATCACGCAGGTAAATATGAAATGTAGCAAATCTTAATAAATGAATAATTTAATTTATTTTGAGCTGTTTTTTGTCCATAACGTTTTTTTAATGTAATTCATCTAATTAATTCAATAATTCGTTTTGGTTCCTTTTAGTTGTGCCATGACAGAGGGTACGAGGTCCCACAGAATGAGCGGGATCAAACGTTGGAGCAATTCAAAAAACAATTTGGAGACAAACCAAGGTAGAGTTTATGGTTAATTTAATTTCACTCAAGGTTCATTGCTTTGCTGCGCTAATTAATTAGTTAACAATAAATTTTACTTTCGTTTTGGATTTGCAGTAAGGATCGTCCACGTCGATCTGAACTGAGTTTCACGGCTGCTCGTACTGACGACCCCACGGGTAAAGCTTTAATTTCTCAATAGTTTGTTAATGATGTTAATGTTGTTAATGATTCTGATTGCATTTGCATATTTCCAGATAAAATGTTTATTTTCTTTTCTAATGAACCCAGAATTGGAATTAAGATGATCAGAACTTACTGTCAATGGATGCAAGAGGAAAATATTCATCGGGCAATTATTATTGTTCAACAGGGGATGACGTCAATTGCTACAAAGGTATATTTATATTAGTAACTAATGAATTCGAATAATTCACATTGACTCAATTTGATTTCCAGGCACTCGTGGATATGGCTCCCAAGTACACTTGGGAGCAATTTTTGGAATCTGAACTTTTGATCAATGAAGAAGAGAAAGAAGACCTGGAAGAAAAGGAAGAAGACCTTCCAGACCTGGAAGAAGACCTTCCAGACCTGGAA
>WJEZ01000277.1:0-33812 GCA_009869925.1 Thalassaphorura encarpata
GTCTCAGTCCATATACGACATATCTTGTCCAGACAACTGGTAATTAATGCATTGAATACTGCACCCCTAGGAATTGAACAAAATAATTTGATTAAAATACATCCTGAAAGCCACATGACTTAATGATATCATAACATGATATCTCGAAAATTTGATAATTGAATGATTGATGACAGGTTCGTACAAGAACTCATGCCTATAAGAAGGAATCGGCAATAAAAACAACAGAAAGTGTTCTTACTTTGGCATGTACTTGCTGGTTTGCCGCCAGGAGAAACCGGTCACAGCCCGTGGGTGCGCCAGGTACACAAAATCGTACAGAACTTCGCTCTGATCATATGCAAACTCTAAATAAAATATGAAACTTGTATAAAGTTTGAGTAACTATTGTGTAACTGGGTTAATAAAAAAAGTTCGAGAATGCTTACTAGAAGCTGGATACCATATCTTGACTAAACGATCAAATTTTCCGGCAGTCGCAAATAGACAAGAGTCAGGTGAAAATGATAGGAAATGAACTTCTGTCGCTGTGACACATTTCCAGATACATGTCCATTGTGCCTTGTGTTCCGGAAATGAATGTGAGCCAACATGATTTTGGGTAGGTTCTCCAATAGTGAATCGTTTTCCTAATTTCCACATCTGAAGGCTGGTTCCCCCCATGAGGAGTCGAAGGCCCTCTTGATCCCATGATAAAGAGTTGACTCGACAATCACATTCCAAAGTGCTTGTTTCGCTCCATCGATAGTTGCTCAGCTGTAATAAATACAAATTATTCCTTACTCACGTAAAGACGAACAATATCAACTCGATGAAGAACATTGGTTTAGTCTAGTGTACGCCCAACTTTATTAACATGGTCGAGGGTTTATGAATTACCGTATTAGGATTTCCAGAATGTTTGGAAAAGGTGGGCTCAAATATTCGAATTTTATTTTGGTAGGCCGCTGCAATTTTCCCACATTCCGTCGAGCAGTGAACACAGCTGATCTGAATGTCGCCTGGAATGATCTGCACACGTTGAAAATCGAAGGATAGAATGACAAGGTTGCATCCAGACGCATAAGCCTGCAATGAATAGAATTGAGTTGAATTTTATTTATTCATTGTCATTACCAAGAAAAAATGAGAGAGCTTTGACAGCAACTCAGAAAACATAGTTCAATGAATTACCAGGAACGAAATGCTGTCTACATTTCCAAGTGAAAATGAGCGATCCCCAGTATTGCAAGCTCCCGTCAAAATTTGGTGACAGCTACTCATGATGACAGGTTTTTCGGATTTAGAATACTTTTGTGTGTCACGCAATTACTACTAAGGGTCAGAATTACTCATTCAAATAATGTTCTGTTTTGACGGTGGTGTTAATTCTATTCAAAATTATGTCTTCACAGATGGTTGTTTATTTTGTTTTGTACACTTGTGGTGAACTAATCAGGTTTTAAGTCGGAGTACATGAACATAACTTCTGTCTGTACAGTATATACACAAGAGGATGACTAAGTTGAAATCACAATAATAATGATAATACTTTATTCATAAGGTAAACAACAGAAAGGGAAAAGGGTATAGGTCTAAGCTGGATTTTAAATTAGAGAAGTGATTGGGATATTGGATTGGATTGTCTTCACTTCCTTTCCTATTTATTTGTGTTATGAGCAAACAGAGATTAATCTGGAATTTTTAAAATTTCCCAGGATTTTGTAGAAGGTGCGGTGGGACGGCCCACAAAATCGACCCATCACATCATTCGCTGCGCAATACTAATACTCCATCGCATCGTTGTTCTCGTCGACTGCTTTCCTGACCTTTCTCAATAAATTATTTGACATTATTATAATGAGTTTTAAATCGGATGTTCAATTAAAATAAACTACTCTGGAATGCTATCCTGTTTATGCCATGTCAAATCCTAGGTTATAGCTTCTAGCAGTCATAACATTCTTGACTAGACTGGGAACGGAAGCCATTATTTTAATGGTCTTTGCTTTCGTTCACGATTTCTAAAATAAGATTAGTTTTATCTGCTAAAACCTAGTATGCCTTATTCCAAGCCTATAATGACAAAAAATGAACCACAGCTCAATTTGCTAAAAAACAGTTCAGGTTTATTCCATATTTTCAAACCTCAACTAATTATTATTAAAGGCAATATTAAGATAATTGGTTACATGGTTTCTGTATCGCGCCGTAATTATGAATCTCCCAAAACAATTTATGGAACAGGAGCACTGGGTCATGTCACGTGAGTACAAAAATTGATCACAACAATTCTACAATAAAGAGAAATATGATATCGAATCCAGAACAAATATGATCTTTTCACGGTGCAGTGGACACAACAATACTAAATGCTCTCTAAAAATGCCTAAGCCAATATTATCGCCCAATTGTTAAAAAATATCTATCTTCGAGCTATCTTTCCTTGAGAGATTTCAATTTCTTCGTATTCGTAAATAGCAGTATGCAGCCCGTTGCACTAAAAGGTAAAACGATGGCCTGAGACGCTGAAAGCTTAATTTTGGCTTGATGAGGTCGGCAGTTCTGCATACAACTGTACTGTTCGGAGGCTCATTAAGGGTAACTGCTGGGTTTGTCAATGACTGCGACGCCACCATACGAACGTCCAACGACCATTGATGAATTTAGAAAACTCCATTCATTTTTCTGAGGATTATAAACTTCCACTGAAGACAAATTACAGGTTCCGTCGTCTCCTCCAACCACAACTAAAAGATTGTTGATTGCAACAACACCTAAATCAAACAACCATGGATTTGTTTGTAATACCTTAGCTTTTAGCTATGGGTTTGGATAAATTAAAAAATAAAATGTGCTAACCTGCGTTTCTTCTGCATGTCGCCATGTCGGAAATACAGGTCCAAGTATTCGTGGCAGGGTTATACATTTCTACGGATTTTCGAACGATCGGGCCATCATGCCCTCCAACAGCATACAACAAGTTGTCCAAAACTCCAACTAGAATTAACATTACTTATTAGTTAATTTTATCAAATTATAAAAGTCCCCATACTGGTTCCCATTCCACTGACCGTGATCCTCACTTGAAATGCTAAACTCAAAGCTCGAATATTTATTAGTAGCCTATTAAAAGCATACTTGCTGGCCATACTGGGCTTTATCTTATCAAGGTAAAATAAAATATAGGATAAAATGTTATTAGAAAGAACCGAAACTACTCGGCTTCACATGACTAATGATAATTCCAGATATCATTTAACTTTAAACCGTAAAAACTTCAATATCGGGTTCGAGGTAGGTCTTTATATTCTGAAAGCTAACATTTAATCAAATCGGCCCAGTAGTCTCGTTTGGCAGACAAACGGACTACCAATTTTAATATAATATTTTTAATGATACCTCCAGCTCCTGATCTTCTGGATATCATATCCGGAGCAGCAGTCCATGAATCAGTTTCGGGGTTATAAAACTCAACACTACTAAGGCACTGCCTAGATGAACCGTCATAGCCCCCGACCTAGACATTCAAAACAAATCTTCTTCAAAATGATACCCTTAAACTTAGTACTCCAAATATTAGAACCAGCAACTAATTTTTCTCACCGCAAATAATTTCCCATTCACCACACCTACGCCAACTGAGCTACGCCGAATAGACATCGGAGATACGTTGATCCATTCATTTTTTGTCGTATCAAAATATTCCGCAGTGTTCAGCCCAGAGACACCATCGAAACCTCCAATCTGTTTAATTTTAGTTAAGGACATGTATTAAAAATTAGTAACTAGTTAATTAGTTAAGTTTCTACTGTGAACGAACTTACAGCATAAATTCTATCCATAAGGACTGCCACTCCTAAGGTTGACCTCCTAGCATTCATGGATGGAGCAGAGCTCCATTTTCCGGTTTGAACATTGAAGACGTCGCAAGTTTTTACGCGTAAGGAACCGTTAAACCCACCGACTGCGTAAACTTTACCCTGAAGTACAGCAATACCAGCGCGGCATCTTCTCGTCGGCATGTCTGTTAAGAGTCTCCATCGCTCTTCCTAAAGAATTTACAACTTATTAATATGAGTCTATATCTTATATGAGTATATATCTTTGTACACTACGTACTTAAACATACCTTAAAATCGTACGATTCAACGCATCTTATCGCTTTCGGAGCTTGACCACCTACTACGAGCAGTACTTTCGGCAATCCAACCGGTTGCCTCGGCTTTGTTCTTGGTGACGTAAAGCTGGCCTTTTGTTCCCCACGCATTAAATGAAATTTCAAGGCTTCTATTAGCAGATCTAAATACAAAGTTCTTTTAATTGTTTTATCACACAAAATTACCAACTTCAGTAAAGTCTCACCTTTACACTTAGGACTAAACCGAAGAAGGGGTTCTTCATCAACACGGTTAACTAAGTATTCCTGAGAAACAAGAGGAAGACGAACGTGTTCCATAAGCATTGGTACAAATTCCTGACGCCCCTCCTCATCATATTTCACCCAGTTAAGAACAGATTCAAAGACTTTCTCTTCACCATCCACCGTTAGTTTGTCACTTCCGATTAGACTTGCTACTTGCTCTGCACTGAGAGCAAGAAATTCCTCTCCTTCAACAACTTCAGAGAATTGGAATTGAATAAAATTATCAGCTGCAGCCAGTAGGTCGAGACAATCGTGTAAATCGGCAAACGCTTTAATTCCGAGGCAGTTAGAAGGATGTAACTGAAGTTTTAGAAACTCAGAACACGCTTCTTTAACATCAGTCAATTGTAGTAAGTTTGCAGCCGGTAAGAGTACTTGCACAGTATCCTCCGTGATGCTGATTTGGCCAGTGTACACATATCTACACATGTAAAGGATACATAATCATTAGTTCAAAACAATATCTACATTTCCATTATTTCAAATGTGAGGTTGGATGTTGATTTAATTAAATGATTGCGGTAATGACTTACGAAACTAGCATCTGAAGCGCAGAAGCGTCAACCCCTTGTATGGTAACTTTATCCTTGTCCTTTTCCTCAAATGATGTGAACATTGCGTAAAAGTAAGGTGAACATGATGCTAAAACCATACGATGCGCTGGTATTTCTATGTTCTCGACTATTAATGTTACGTCACACAAGAGAGCAGATCTAGAAAAACATTTAAAATAGCAATGAGGGCTCTAGTATTCCAATGCTGTGTCAGCTAGCCTAATGATGGTTTAAATGTGCAAAAGCGTTTTAAAAATGTATCCTTAAAAATAACCAAGCTAGTTATAGCATAACTAATCTAGTACGCATACTTTCTGAGAGCACTGAGTGTTGCAAATGCCTTCTCGAAATGCTGCACATTTTGGTATGGCGCTTTGAATTCATCCTCTTCTGGTGAATTAGATGGATTTCTTTGAGAGCTTTCGTCCAAGGAGTTCTGGCTTGCATGGCGAAGTAGCAACCCAAGCCTAATTGAAAAGTGAGAGACTGATTAATTTAATTTAACCTTAATTAAGGAAGAATCATTCTTACTGCCTTCCAGAAGACTCAGCTGATGCGGAAGTTCCTTGAGTGGAAGGCGGTTCGTCCATGTTCTGTTTTCGTTTGATGATAGTGTTAGTAGTATTATTTGGCTACTCCAATGTATGTGTTTGCTTCTAATATTTTTGTAGTACACGATTCAATGACAATGACGACGACGACAGTGGAAATTGTTCAGTGTGGCCTACCTAATATATGTTTCTAACGTTTTGTCACGTAATTTACTCTGAAAGTTGAATCGAAATTGTGGAATACGAATGGATACAAAAAACCCTAATAAAGCCTTATTAATAGTGTAAAAACTCAAGCAAGAATATTCGTACTTATGAAGGGAAAATTAATACAGTCTATAAGCAAACTAAGAAATGTCTGCTGAATTTTTTTATGATTGGCAATCAGAAAAACTACTATTCCAAGTGAAGCGTTGTATTCGTCGATGAGCTGATTTGGTTAACTGAAACAGAAATGGTAAAATTATTTATGAGAGGTCAGTTGCAAACAAAGGTTGTTGATATCGATTTATATAGTGAGCACCAGTTGTATCCTCTTTATCTCTATTTCCCACTTGATATTGACTACTAATCCTGGGTCTAAACAGGGTCCGACTAAACTATCAGACATCAGATGCTGCTAGATTCTTCCGACCAGGCTTTGACCAAAACATTATAAACTTATACAAGTGGATTGGGATATCATATCGTTTGCTCTTTACGGTTATAACAAGGACATTAAACCAGCAACTAGCGAATCATCCGTTCATTATTAGAGTAAAGCTCAAAATACTTCTAATATTTCTGATGTTTAATCTTTCCGTTACAAAGTTGTTAACGGTTTGAGCGACTGATTTGACAAAACGGATGCCTCTCAATCTGAAAGCTTCGAAAACCAAAATTTCCCTACTAAACTAACAAAATACTTTGCTTAAGTGCATCTGAACTAGTTTTTATTAGACAAGAATGTACAATGTACAGTTACTTGCCAGACTATTGTCAGATCCGTCTAGTCTATCTCTCTTTTCTAAGGCTAAAATAAGAGAACGTACTAATAAGAGCAATAAAGCATCCACTAACTTGGATATGACGAAGATGGAACTTTTAGTAGGTTTGAAAATCAATTTTTGACCGTGATTTTCGTTTAGTTATCCTTCATTTTACCAATGTATCGTTAGCTATGCGAATAAAGCATGTCACAGGGTGCTTAAATAATTAAATTGTAAATTACTAGAGAATTAGAAGAGATAAAGAACTAAAAGGAAATGTACATTATAAAACAAAACACGAAGAAAGAATGAATTGCAAAGGTTTTGAAATCAAGGACGGCGGGCAGGAAGAGTATAATAATTTTTGCCTGCCCGACATGATGAGCTAAGTTGCCCGACAGAGTTTATATCTCTTTATCAGACTCAGACTCGGTATTAAATTAGGTTTTAAACATATTTTATTAACTCATGTACTAATTTTTTGAAAGATTATATATTTCTCATCCAACTTATTGTATTCTCCCATTATCCGCATAATTTCCGCATTTATGATGCCTCTAGGGGTGTAATAATTCCAATTTTAGTCTGGCATGCGTTGTGTCTCAAGCTCACCGAAGGAACTAGACTTAATAAAAGTCGAACATATCATGAGTCTTTTATTAGAAAATTTTAATTTTGACTAACGATGCTATAAATTCTGCATTATTATGGCCATCATGTTGTTGTCGGCTAAAGTGAAGAAGACTACAGGTCTTGTCGGCAAGCAAGAATTGAGAGTAAATTCCATCAGGTATTGGTCGTTCATCCTCACATGGGAAGTAGCCCCTCAGATTCAAACCAAAGCACGAGTAGTAGACTACCGGGATTTCGAAGCGTGTTAAAGTTAGACAGATTCTAAACTAATTCATTTCAGGTTTTTTAAGCAAGGAAGTCGCATATGTTTTGTCGTTTTTTATCTACAGGATTATTGTTTTTTTCTCGTTTAAGCATTTTTGTTTAAAACATGCCGAAGTCAAAGAGAGATAAGAAAGGTAAGTTTCAATATAAATGATTGAATTCTGTAAATGTATGTGGGAGAAGTTTGACTAATGTTAATTTAATTCTCTGCAACCTTTTTTCTTAGTGTCCTTAACCAAAACGTCAAAGCATGGGCTTGACTGGAAGAAAAAGTTGGTTGCAGAAGTACGAGATGCAGCTGAAAAGTACGATAGCGTGTATGTTTTCCAGGTTGTCGGAATGCGAGGTGCGGGACTCAGGAATTTGAGACGAGCATGGAAGGAGGCTCGGATATTTTTGGGGAAAAATAAAGTTATGGCATTGGCTCTTGGAAAATCTACTGAATCAGAAATTAGACCTGAACTACACAAACTTTCATCCAGACTTTCGGTCAGGTTCAGATATCACGACACCATTTAATCGTTTTTCATTGCCTAATTTCAAAGAATTTATTGCATTAGGGCGAATGTGGGCTCCTGTTCACAGATAAGGAGGAGGAAGAAGTTGTCAACTTTTTTAATGACTTTGTTGAAAAAGATTTTGCAAGGGGTGGGACAGCTGCTACAACTACAGTACATTTAGAAGAAGGTCCATTAGATCAGTTCTCACATGCCATTGAACCACATTTACGTTCGCTTGGATTACCCACAGCTCTTAAAAGAGGTGTAGTAACGCTTCTCCAGGATTATACGGTTTGCAAGGAGGGACAAATATTGAATCCTGAACAAGCAAAAATACTGGTACAAATATAATACGCACTCACTACTATATTATTGTTTTTAAGGTTTTTTACAATCCGATATTAATAATTCTTGCAGAAATTGTTAGAAATTCAAATGTCTGAATTCCGACTTATTTTGGTGTCATCTTGGAGAAAGCCAGATTGCTTCAAAACATTTGCCATGGCTGACAGTGATGATGACGGAACACCAAAAGATATGGAAGACGACTCAGACATGGACAAGGACGACGACGATATTGAAAGTGGTAGTGATTGAATTGCATTTATTATCCAGATAACATTTTGAATTTTTTTTCTCTAATTGAAACCTTGCGTCATCTGAAAAATGAATAACTGCGAAATTTCTTACTTCGAATTTGTGTGAGATATTCTTAATTTTATCAATGTTAACCAGTTCACAATCTACTTCATTCTCTACACATTTATAGTTTATTCAAACTTTTCGCTGAAGTTAATGGACGAAGTTGAGGTGTGAGTTGTAGCATTGGTTTTTTTATTATATCTTTGTTGAAAATCTTGAGGAAAGAGTAACATCAACTTTTTGTAATCCCAATTTACTGAAGTGAAATTAAAATTTAAAATATAGTGAATAGTAAGATATGAGGTTTAGCGTCGTCACAGAATTTCAGTCCAGTATGAGTGTATTTTTCTATCCTGTAGTGGAGGAAATAATTCACAATTAATTGCTTCTGCTAGATTGCCGGCATACATGTATGTATAACTAGACAGAATTATGTATATATCTTACGTCCATAACCACCCCCGTAACCTCCCCCGCCGAAACCTCCTCCATAACCGCCTCCACCGTAGCCTAGAGGAATAATTTTAGACTAATTTCGTAAGAATTCAAATATATATTGACCTAAAATAAGATAAGGTATAAAATTAGTTTAACCTCCACCACGTCCTCCATATCCCCCATAACCTCCACCTCCATACCCACCGCGACCTCCATAGCCTCCGTATTGGCGCCTGTAACGTTGACCTGAAACATACGGATCAAATAAATATTTCAGCTGTAAAATTTTAATTAAAAATAAATAATTCTGTATTATCATACCGTCAAAATCCTCGCTGAGAACAGATACGACGATGACAGCGAGTAGTACAAAAGCTAAAATTCCTTTAAACATTTTTCCAAGTATAATGAAAAATACGACTTTAATCAGAAATTTCTGGTCTGTCTCAACTGTTGATGAAAGTTTTGAATCATGTGTAGGTCCTTTTATATGAATTTATTTGTCTAAAAATCCGCGGCGTGAAGTTAATTCCACCGTCATAAAAAGTAGCAAAAAGGCTAAAGACACATGAAGACTTGCTGAAGAGCGAATGGACCAAATTTTTCATAAGTCAGCAAAAAATGCAAGGTTAGTTGATTATGACAATGCTTTTCTTCTTTCTCCTTTTTCTTGGACCATTCCTTTGATGCACCGGATTTGTCTGGAAGATCTTTCGTTTTGATCAAGATGAGAGTAACCTTGAAAAATTTGCTACCTAAACCGCATTGGAGACGACCCTTTTTCGTTGTCAATTCCAGATAAATAAATGGACATTGTAGCATAAGCTCCGGAGGTTGGACTGTCCAATCTGAGTAGCTATAAGCACTTTATACTCTCACTAATTGGAAAAGGCTGAGTCATGCTTTGCTTACTTTATTATATTGGCTTTGTTATAAAATTGCAGTAATTGCCAATTCTCTACGCCTAAGCTTATTGAGTACGCCAAGCACTGTTCTCGTGTTAATCCGTAAACAGAAATTCCAAGCTTCAAGCCGTATCCTATACATCAAACAAACCGCGTAACGTCCCTTATATTACACTTCGAATATTTTTTCCTTATCCAGACTCAATATGGTCGAAGATAAGGCTTGTGTGATCGCTAGATTGTATAAATGTTGTCAAATAAAATCTTCCACTAACTTTTCAGTATTTTTATTTTCATTGAATAAAATTTATAAACTGTTGTTTCTGCCCGTATTTTTAAGTATAAAAGTAATTAACATGAATAAATACTGTGGATTATATTTCTAAAACTCTTAATAATTGGTCAAGTCACATCTTAGTATAAAAGAGTAGAAATTCCAGAGAATTCGGCTCCAGCCTGATTTGCTGTCGTATTCCCTCCAGTAGTATGTTGAGATACCTGAGCACCCGCACCACTTGAAGCCACCGTAGCTGGTGCAATGCTAATGGGAACAGGTGATCGCTCAAATGATGTATTTGTTCCGGAAATTGTAGCAGCTTGTGTAAGATGCTGAAGCTGGGCTGGAGTTAAGAGCACTGTTCGTCCAGTCCCCGTGCCCAAACCCTTTCAAATCAAACAGTGAGTCGAGTGACAGAAAAAGCATACACAAAAACAGGAATATTCCATCCATATCACATTCATTCGGGAAAATTTAAAATAACATTTGTTTATTAACTAAAATTAAGATGATATTATGATAATTTTAATGACATATACTACAACAATAACTATGCTCATCAAACTCGAATCATATTTAAGTTTTTGCCCTGCCCGAACACATAAATAATACTAAACAAATATTAGTTAACCATTACAGACATTAGTCAATGCTTTCATGGCCGCGAATACAAGGCAGAAGATAGAGCCATTGTTCTTAAGACATTTAGATTAACACATGTAAAATTGTGAAGAGACGCTTTCGATAAGGGGTACAATAATTCAATAGTTTCTGTTATTTGTAATTTAATATTTGGGACTATTAATCATTTGTCATAAAATCACTCATGCTGCTTGGCTCAAAAGCACGCAAAAGATTTCTTACTTGAGTAGCACTAGAGGAACCAGTCCCTGATTGACCAACCGAGACGGCTAGGTCCTCCAATTTTATTGCTCGCCCTGAGAGGAGTCCCTGTGCTTGAAGATCCTCTAATTTCACACCCAATGTTCTTTGTAATTCAGCTGATGACAATGTAGTAGGAATAGATGTCAACTGGACTTCGTTTGATTTTCCCTGAATATGATCAATCAAATGATAAACAATATTTCTAACAACTAACTTTCTAAGTATAACCAACAAAACTCACAGGTTGGTATTGTCTGAGTTGAACCAGACCGGCAGCGTTGGCCATTTGCTGTAAATCAATTGCTCCTCCTTGACCACCCACAAGCTGAGCAAATGTAGCCGTTGAATTTCCACCATCTGTATGGGAATGTGGAATTATAAATTCCAATTCACCGGAGGACCCAGCACTAACCGCAGTAGATTGTTCCTTTAAAACGTTTAATATATTTGTAAGTAAATTTCACGAATAATAAATACGGAAATACTAAAACTAAAATCTAACTTGAATTTGTTGAGATTGAGATTGCTGTTGTGTTGTCTGAGCAGGTTGTGATTGAGAAACTTGCTGCTGCGCTTGCTGAACAGTAGACTTCTTAGCATAGACCAGATTCTGATCACCAACAAAGTTACTTTGTTTATTACTCTTATGTGGGCGGGGTTTGTAAGGAGATTTAGCTGTTGGAAAAAAAACGGAAATAACAGTTAGTGTTGTATCGTATGGGCCTCTCCCTTTCAAGTCAAAAAGATGCTTTTGTGAGCGGATATTTCAGCAAATGATTAGCGTTGAAATCGCCAAGGACCAAATATTTACAGCACGAACTACTGATAATTACGAATTAGATAAATAACTTGCTACTGAAAGACTATTATAGCCGAAAGTCGACAGAAATTAGTTGAAAGACTGAGTTGAGAACAAATACGCATCGAATGTATGTACTGATGCAGTACAGTCAGAGTTTTTAAAAGTTAAATGTGTTTAAACAGATACCGACACCAAAGATTATAAGTACTGCGATAATTAAAAAATAAAAATTCACAAAATTGCTCGGCTATCTTTTGAAACGACGGTATTTCAAGCGCAATGTAAACACCGTACGAACAGTTATGTTACTTCCATCTTTTTTCGTTTCCAACTTGATTGGGAATACATAATGTTACCTGAACTAAAGATAAATCACCTGACGCATTAAGACCGTGGTGCCTCGTTTTATGTTCTTTTAATTTGTCACGCCTTGTGGAGGCATAGTCACATTCTTCGCACTTAAATGGACGCTCATTGAAATGAATCCTCTCATGTCGCACTAAATGAGATTTCTCCAGGAATCGTCTTCCACAAATGGAGCAGATATGAGGGCGAACTCCAGCATGACTTCGCATGTGCGAATCTAGCTGAGATTTCTTATTGGTCGTATATTTGCACTGTGAGTCATGACATCGGTATACCTCACCTAAAATTGGGCATACAAATTGTTTCTGTAATGAAAAACCTTCCAAGCGAAACCAGTTACTTTACTACAAAATCAAGCTAGATTATATGACGAACCTTTCTTGCTGGGAAGTCCAACTCCATGATGTGATTTTTTATGAGCCGTAAAATGATTTAAATATTTACTCGAAAACACACATTGAGTACAGCTGTAAATTTTTTCTGAATTGTGCCCAACAGCATGTTGATCCAATGAATTCTTAGACGCAAAAGTTCTTCCGCAGATATTGCCTTTAAATCCAACCAAATTCGAAATGAAAACTTTTTTCTACATTTCAACATCCCTTGCCTTGCAAACAATGAATAAAGTTGAATATAATTTACTTACAGCGATAAGGTTTCTCATTGTTGTGAGTTTTCAGATGCGCAGCTAGATTTGCTTTGCTTCTGCACTTATAGTCACACTCGCAGCATTGGTAGGGCTTCAATTCAACATGACTCACCTTATGGGAAATCAATGATCCTATTTTCTGACACTGATATTCACCTAGAAGATATTCACCATAATCATTTTACCTCAGAGCTGGGCATTACATTGACAATAATTAATAAAAACGGTACTCACAAGATTGACATTTGTAAGGTGGTCCATCGTAGTGAGATTTCATGTGAAGAAAGTATTCTCTGTTCCATTTACAAGTGAAACCACATTCACTGCACCGGTACGTAACATCATGGGCGTGAATCGTAGACATATGCCTCTCCAACCTTGAAACCTTCTTGGCTACAAATACACAAAGGTGACAGCGATAGCCCTGGGATGTTTGAATTGGGTCACATTCTTCGTCTCCGCTGGATTCGGCTATCCTCTCATTGTATGCTAATCGTCTTCTTCTTGGTCTGTCATAACGTAAACGCACCCACTTCTGAGTAGAACGCTCTCGATGAATTTTAGCTAGTATTCTCCTTCGTCTTTGTTCAAGTGAAAGTGATACTGATAAATTGAGAAAAATCATGTTAGAGTGACTTTGCCAAACATAGAGAATGGTATTTATCGCGTTATAAGAATCATACATTTGCGCTGTGATCGCTCGTCCCTGGGTACTTTTCCTAAAGCTTCACTTCCATTCAACCATTTGTTGGTCTAGGAAAAGGAGCAAGAAAATGAAATTTAATCCACAGAACATAGCATAATCAATTAAGCCACTGGGTCTCTACCTCGCGTGAGTCCCCCATTAGCAGGGATGTTGAATCGGTGAGTCCCTCCATTGCTGAATTGAAAGCCATTTGTAGCAAATTATCTCCGAATCCTAATGCAGGTTCCATCTCCTTTAACAAAATTATTTATAATATTAATATTAGAAGCTATTAATCTAATTTAATGTATTAAGCTAAAAAGGCGAACAGGAAATAAAAATAGAGACTAACCTGCCCAAAGCGCTGCTGCAGTGCTTGGTACATTTGTTCATATTTCTGAACCTGGATACCCTTTTCTGCCAAACTGTGGAGGACGTAGTAAAAGCAACGTTCAGATGAACCGTAAAGAGGCTCTTGGTCTATGTAATCTACAATTATATTAGGGTCCATAGAATTCCAATCTATATTTGTCAAAAGTTGTTTGAAATCTCTCTCTCTCGAACCGAGGTCATGACACACCCATCGGCTCATAAATTTAACTGCTGCATCTTGTGGCACACCCCAAGCCTAAAAAGAACAAGAGCATCAATAATTTCCTTAACACCACGACTCAACTACAAATACTTGTCTTAAACCATGCAGTTGTACCTTCTCAGTTACAAAGTTTTCTATTTGCTTTGGAGGTAACTGCATCATGATCTCATGGTTGATGACCTCTCCGAGATTAGTCTGGACAAAAAGTGTGGCAGCTTTAGCAAGTCCAGGAAGCTGAAATTTTTCAGCAAGAAGTTTAATCTGAAGGCAGTTCTCGGCATCCATAAATCTCTCCAGGAATTCCGCACAGTAAGATTTGAGCTTTCCAACAAGAAAGTGATTCGAAAGCCTTATCAATTCTCCAACATTACTCTTCTCCAGTGTAACGCTTCCAGTGTAAAAGTAGTTCAAAAATACTTGGAAGATTTCTGGTTCTCGACAAGCCACAGCCAAGTTTTCACGAATAGTTTTGGACGACTTAAATATTGAGTCAAAATACGCCGAACCAGCCGCTAAAACCATACGATGTGCGTAGAATTGTTTTCCATGAACATGGAAAACTACATCACAAAATTTTTCTCGCTCTCTTTGTTTCCGAAAAAACTCGATCATTTCAATTCCTCTTTGTGGTTCTTGAACTGTAATGGCAGTAGCTATATTTGAGCCATTGTTCACTGCTGTTGTAGCCAAAAGAAGTTCTTGATGTGGGTGCTGAATTTGTTGAAGCTGATCCAACACGGCTTGTGTCACCGCGGCATGATTGTTGCCCCCATCCACAACCGAAATAACATCTGTTCCATCCATAGTTAGATCTGGTCCAACTGTCAACTGGAACAAGAATGTAGTTCATAATCATTTATTACAAAAATATAGAGAAAATGTGATTTTGCACAATTCACAATCATAACTGAAGACTGTACAACTAGATTGATTACATTAGATTTAGCCAAAAGGCCACAAGGATGTATGATTAAACTCATCTTACCTCTTTCTTAAAAATCTAGATATGCTTCAAATATATTTTTTTCACAATCCGACACTAATACATCAGGCATCAGGCACCGTATACCCCCAACTGGATTAGTTGCAAATTTTAACAATGATAAATAAAACAGACAACTTTACACCACTGGATGATTCTATAAACAAAAAAAGTTTTCGTTTTTAAATTTCCTTTCCAGAAGGAGAAAATAGTTCAAATACTTAGGTAGTGTTTTAAATTGAACCGTCTGTTATGTCGAGTATATAGAAAGTAAGGGACCGACGAACTCTCTCTCTCACTGCACTGCAGCAATGAGGAATTTATCAAATGCCGTTCAGACGCTTGGCTTTGGGCATAATGATCTTTTTTTACAAAGGGTTGGTTGGTTAGGCTTTTACGCTGGGTGGGAATAAGCTGGGTGAAATAAGCAGGGTGTACCGCCACTGTAGTATCATAACTAAAACTTTAACATTAACTAAACTATCAAAGCGAAAGCGATCAAACATCGTCCTCCTTTTTGATTTATACCTTCCTTAAAATCAAACCGTCTATTAATACTGAGGGAACATTCTCATGAATGTTCTTCAATTCAGTTTATTATAATTGTTACAAAATTAGTTAAGAGATACAACATTAGACATATGTAGTGTCATGTCGTATATAATTATAACTGCACCGTTAATGCATCTAATAAATTGATATAACAAGTTAATCAGTGCTGGTTATTGCTAATAATGACAATGACTACAACTCTCAAGTCTAATCTTGATTATTCTCGCTTTGATAAAACTGAACATGAAACTTGGTTTTTCTCGCAGCTCCTCAGAATTTTCCAGAAAATTGTAAAATACTGGTGGTATCGGGTGTCGGGTCAGCTTGAACAAAGATTTTCAGTAACAGATTCACACAATAGTATTCACAATTCTTGTAAATCCAATTGCTTTTATAGCCCTTTCTTTACGCCGCACCCAAAGTGAGCTCGTAAATTCTACGAATAGATTAACTGAAACTGAAAATGCCCATAATTCAATTCCATAAAAATTAAGGTGTTATGGTATTAAAGATATGAACAATTGCAAAGTATGACGAGTTTAGCAGCGCAACCAGGAGATTTGCGATAAAAAAATGATCTCATCCAGCGGGCAACCCTTCCTGTCGACGTCGACGTCGACGAGCGAGTGGAGTGAAACTTTGGGCAAAAAACTAGAGTTCATTTCTCCCATTTCACTCGTACATTTGTGTCTGTCCGTACTGCATCCGTGCATGCAAGACTACTCCAGAGTCCAGATCCAGATAAATTCAGCTTCAACTCTCATCATCTGTCAAATATTTTACTTCTAGGTGTTAATTACTGTCACGTGGTGTTTTATGCTCAAATAGATGTCAAAATATTATAAATTTTATTTTAAGCCGTGCTAAACAATTGTTCGGTAGTTGACATTCGGTATCATAAAAAAAAAGAAGCCTGTAAATTCGTTTTACTTGATTCGGTCCTCGGTGTAAAAATTAAAATTGTGTCATTCAAGAATATAAAATATTTTATCATTTACGATGTCTCACCAAACGGGAATTAAAGGTAATGCATAGACCGGATAGGTATTCATCATGTTGTAATTCCAATTCTAATCCTATTTCAATGTACCATGTCCTTCCTTATTAGAAAATCCTCAACGTATTACTTTTGTTTTGGAATGCTGTTAATATTTGTGTTTATTTTTTGCAGCAAATTCGCAACTGCGTGAGTTTTTCGGAAAATGCCGTGACGGATCAATTCGACTAATTAAAATCAGCATAGAAAATGGTAATTACTATTCTACGTTGATGGAGGCGACTTAGGAGTTGTAACTTATAACCATAAAATCCAAAAGCAAAAACATAATTTTCATATTTTCAATTTGGCATTATTTATATTTTTACCAGAGGAATTATCCTTGAGTGACTACCATGAGCCTTTATCAGAAAAGTGGGAGAGTGACTATGAAAAATTGATTTTGCCAGTTCTAGAGGAGAGCCAACCGTGCTATATTCTTTTCCGGTATGAATTTTGATAAGCTAGTCTGAAGTTATTTTATCACACTAATTTTCCAATTTGGTAATACAGACTTGAGTCTACTGCGAACAATGGCTACGAGTGGCTGTTGTTCACTTGGTCACCTGATGTTAGCCCTGTTCGTCAGAAAATGTTGTATGCATCCACTAAGGCGACTCTGAAGCTTCAGTTCGGAGCAGGTCAAATCAAGGAGGAAGTATTTGCATCATCATTGGTATTTCTCTTACATTTTTTGATTGAGCGGAATTAGTTGAAGCCCTATATGAATGTTGCAATAGGAAGAAGCCTCTTGGAATGGCTATGAAAAAATCAAGCGAAATCGTGCTGCACCAAACCCTCTAACTTCAGCAGAAGAGGAGTTAGCCGAGCTCAAGAAGACCGAAGTCAAATCTGACATTGGAGTTGACACCAGGCATCAAACTTTACAGGGTGTTCTCTTCCCATTGACCAGCGGTGCTTTAGAAGCCCTAGAAAACTTTCGTGACAAACGACTAAATTATGTCCAATTAAAATTAGGTTTGTATTAACATCCACCTCTAGGCTAGGAAATATCCAGACTAATGAATGAATTCTGGGTATTGGATTAGTATTAGTACTAGGAATCTAATATCCAGGAATGAATTAACATCTTTCGTTATAGATATTGAGAATGAACTCCTGGAGTTGGCAAGTACTTCCGATACAGATGTTCATACGTTGCGAAAACGAGTTCCAGAGAATACGGCTCGATATCATTTATTCAAGTTTCCTCACTGCCATGAGGGTGACTTCCTGGAAAGTTTCGGTAAGCTTGATGTTGTGCATATTTCTACTTTGAGATGAAGAACAAATTTGTTCAACCAAATCCACTTGTTTTTCGTTTAGTTTTCATTTACTCAATTCCTGGAAGCACGTGCACCATTAAAGAAAGAATGTTGTATGCCAGTTGTAAGGGACCACTTTTAGCAGCGATGGAACGGGATCTTGGCCTTGTGATGGATAAAAGGGTAAATTAGGACTTTAAAATTTACCCTTGCTCTGAACTCAGAGATATCTTCCAATTAAATTCGCAGATCGAAATCGAGTTTGGGAGTGAACTGACGGAAGAGTTTCTAAGGGAAGAGCTGCACCCGACCAAAAGTTTAAACCGGCCTCAATTCGCAAAACCGAAAGGACCAGCAAATCGAGGAGCAAAACGATTAACGAAGTCGAATGGAAATGATACATCGGAGTAACTTGGGGCGAGAGTTAAATATTTTAAATCTGCATTAGAACTAAGAAACTCCAAGTCTTTCTCCGTTGAAATGAAAACGAAAATGCTCTTCACGTATTTCAAACCTTGAGACTTGTAAAGTAATTTTCTCACAACAAAATATAGTTTGATTCGTTCGTATGGAGTATTGGAAATAAATTAGACAATAAATACTGCAAAACAAACCAATGAGGTCGTATTCTGTCACTGAGGATGAGGACTTGTGTCCAGCGTTAGGGTACGAGTATTACTATGGCGTAAGTTCCTTTTACTTGCACTTAAGTGCCGAAAGCGGAAATGACTTCACCAGACGGATATTCGGTTTCTTCCGTATCCTGGTACCCTATCTGGGTTAGCTGACCCACTAAATCCGGACAGTTTGAGAAATACTCATAAAACCTTAGAACGAGTGTATGTCAACGAAATTCACATGAGAAGAAACCGAAAATTGTAGATTGAATGTTGTTCTTTTAGTATTTTTAAATCAATACGTTTTTATATCCCATTAAAAATTCTATTTCCTAATTTATTTTCCTACGATCGATCACTTCTTAGGGTCATACAGGTTGTGAATGACTAGTAGTATTATCTAAACGGTAAACGCGTACTATTAGTGTCTACCGGAGATAACTTCTTGGCAGCTTCGGCTTCCTCCTCCTCTTGTTTCAGTAATGCATTCAGTTCCTCTGCAGAAATCCTTCCCCTTCCCCATTCATCTATGTATTCTGAAGACCTTTGCTTTTCTAATGCCGCTAATTTCTTTTCCAATTTCGCTTGATACTCAGCTTGAATGTATTCGTCAATGTTCAATCCAGTTAGTCTAGACATGGCATATGTAAGAACCCCGACAGTGAGACCTAGTGCACCTCCTAAGCAATTATTCAAACATTAGCTGACACTTCGTACGCGTTTAAATCTATCCCAAGGCGTTATATAAGCTTTGTCTCACCAACTACGGTACCGGTTACCATTGATTTTGGCCCTTCTCGGAGCTTGTAAAGGAAACCAGCAGTACACCCGCCCCCCATTTGATCAAGCACAGCCGTTTTTCCCCGGTAAGCAGCAATGCAAGTTGAAGTAAATCTATTGCGAAGTAAAATACTTCAATTTCTCAACCTCGATAAACAATGCAAGTACATTCTTGCATTTTTCATAAATAAAATTCTCGATGATTTACGTGAACATAAAGGTGAATACTCCTGTTCGCCAACCAACTCTCCAACAACCTGATCCGAATCCTAACATTACTTTGTCCTGTAGTTGGCTCTGCAAAACCGATAGAAAGTACCGGTCCCAATCCATGTGTGATTCACCAAATGTTAAATGTTATATTTAAGAACTTACCCTAGCCTGAAGTGGTGTTTCGAATGCAGTGTGAGCATTGGATCTAAAAAATTCAGCATAGGCTACCCGTGATCTACCAACTCCGCCAAAGAGTCCTCCACCGAAGAAGCCCACCAGAGTAGTGTCCTTGCATCTTTGAAGTTCTGGAGTGGGATCCCCGAAATCACTGTGTTGTGAGAAATACAAATCGTGTATATGAGAAGATTTTTTAAAGCCTGGTATCTGCCAGAGAGTCAATAGTAAAAAAAACAAACGTACTCTGTAGTGAACAAATTTTCAACTCTTTCCCAAGGAGTCATATCTTCTTTTCGTTTGACCTCCGGTTTATAATGCGGAGTATCAATGCTCAAACGCATGTCTGCAACTTCAGCACCCTGAAATAACTTATGTGGTGCATTTCCCATTGTTATGTTGTACTAGAAACGATTTGGAGGTAAGTACGAGCACGAGCAATGAAAGGTATTCGACTCTTGAAGTTTTTTACAAAACTTTGTTCGAAGTGTGATTTCGCATGCGATATTTCCTGCTTAATACGTCCGTCTTTTATGTCGTAATCCAATTCGTTACATGTTCTTAAGTCTTAATAATAATGAAATGGAGAAACAATACAACTTGGCCAAAGATTAAAATCTTTCGGTACAAAAGTGCCGGCAGCAAGGATTTGAATTGACACACGTATTAGTCTTTCCTTAGTGAAAAAGGACCATGGTCTACAAAATTATGGCAATGCGATGAGAGCATAAATGCTGTCCGGCAATGAAACCGCGGTTTTAAAAGGACTGTGTGTGTATTATGTGTGCTTATTATTGTGCATTGCAAACATAGTAGCACGTGCTGAAGTGTTTTGCTAATTTTTTATGGTTTTTCTTAATTTATGTTAATAGTGAAATACTTGAGAAGGAATGGGACCATTTACTACGGCACTAATAGTAAGAGAAGAATCCTTTCGATGCGAATCCGATACTTATCTATTCATGTTCATTTAGTTCATATTGTAATTTTCGTTGTTTTATTCATAATTCAATTCAGAACTGTTGGTTTCATAGGCTGGCAGTGCTGCTGGGACTGCCGTTGACGTTATTTTATATCCGCTGGACACCGTGAAAACGAGGCTGCAGAGTGCGAACGGGTTCTGGAAGAGTGGGGGATTCAGTGGAATCTATAGAGGCATTTTACCTGCTTTTATCGGATCAGCACCAAATGGTAAGTTAATTTTAGGGGAGATGAATCGGGATTAAGAAATAAATCCTAGTGCCTAAATTCTTATTGTGAATTTTGTAACAAGAGTCTACTTTTTTGCTTTTTCAGCTGCTGTGTTTTTTTCCACATATGATACATCAAAGCATAAGCTTGAAAAACATTTTTCGTGTACAAATAATCCAGCCGTTCATATCATGGCCGCATCTCTGGGTGAAATTGTACGTTCCAAATTGAGCTCTATAGTTTTAAAGCATGATATAATCTGATGTAGACTGCTTGTGTTGTCCGAGTTCCGGTGGAAATAGTAAAGCAAAGGAGGCAAGCTTTTGGAGACAAGAAGGCATACATGCTTGCATCTGAGATTTGGAAAAATGAAGGTTTTTTGGTACACATTATATTTTCCCAAACTAAAGCAGCTTTCCTTCGCAGAACTTCGGAATGCTTTTAATTTTAACAGGGATTCTATAGAGGTTATCTGAGCACAATCATGCGAGAAATTCCCTTTTCCGCAATACAATTTCCCCTGTGGGAATACTTTAAGACACAGGTGGCAATTCGGCAAGGAAATGTTAATCCGTTGGAGTCTTCCCTCTGTGGAGCACTAGCCGGTGTGTTAAATCTGAACTTTCCCCGAGAAAATTAGTTACCATCAGATTTTATTTTATAAGGTGGAATTGCGGCAGCTTTAACAACTCCTTTTGATGTCGCCAAAACTCGTATCATGTTGGCTGAAGCCAATACGACTGAAGCGACTGGAAATCTGTTTCTGGTATGGCGAATAATTTACTCGCAACGTGGACTTCAAGGGTAAATGTTAAATCCGAATACATATGAAAGTAATTTATTTTCACCTAAGCCTGCAATATGACATAATGCATTATGAATTTAGATTATTTTCGGGAGTGGTCCCAAGAACGATCTGGATATCTGTTGGCGGGTTTATATTCTTTGGCACCTATGAATTGGTAAAATCAATTTTTACATAATATAACTGAGTGAGTCTGAAATATTAAGTATGCAAGGATAACAAACTAGCTGACAGTGACAGTACTGGCTTTATTTGTGATCATTTATATTTTTTAATAAACTAGAGAAAATTCTTTTCATTAAAATGCACCAATAGTGGCTCAATATCACGTAATACTTCTTGACTTGTTGGTCGACGCCGCTTTTCCGCCAGACATTTCAAACTAATCGAATAAATTGCTACAGCATGTTCATGATTTATAACCCCACCTTTTTTATCCAAGAATGGGGAAATATTATCATCATCAACAATATTTTCCAAATATGTGACAATATCATGTCCATCTCTTGTTTCATCATAAGGGGGAAGACCTGTGAGCACCTCCAACATAATCTGAAGGTTGAAATAATTTTTGGTCAACTCAAATCGATCTTATTTACCATAAAGCTAACTTATGTTAGTTTATTCTGAATCGTGCATCCCATTCTACGTGAAAAAAATCGCTTACCACCCCGAAGCTGAACACATCCACCTTGACAGAAATATCGCCTCTGAAAGCTTCGGGAGCCATGTAAGCACTCGTTCCAAAGATTGTTGAAGTTAGGGCACTGGTTTGATTCGGTACTGATTTTGCTAATCCAAAATCTGCAATACTGTGGTTGGAAAAATATATAACTTAGAAATTAACGTAACTTCAACTTTATAATGTCACCTTTGGATTTGACTGCTCGTCGAGAAGAATATTTGCAGATTTAAGATCACGATGAATCAGTGGTTTTTCGACTCCTGTGTGCAGATAATTCATTCCATTCGCGACGTTAAAAAGGATTGTTACCCTCTGGTACCAGTTTAGCGGTTGAGAACTCCTCTGTTCGAAGAATATTAAGTATATTAAATGAGCGATTGGGCTAATGCACTGATAATTATTTAGCAATCAAACGTCACGGCTCTCGAGGACATTATTTACTACTCACATCACACGCGAGAGCTTCTAGAAGATTTCCTCGAGACATGAATTCGTAGATTAAACAAAGTCTTGGCCCATTGGAAGAAAAACCTAATAATTGTACCAAATTTTCGTGTCGGTACCTGAAAGTTTATACAAAATTTTAAGGTTAATTTTCGTATTTCTGAGATTATCATGCCGGCTGTTTAATACATACTTGGATAACACTTGTATTTCTGTTACAAACTGATCCTCTGCCACGGAAGACGAAGGATGGAGTAGTTTAACTGCTAGTTGAGGACCGCGCGGTCTCAAGTCGAGGGAATAAACCGTTCCAAATGCTCCACTCCCAATCCGCAAACTTTCGTCAAAATGCTTTGTTCCAATCTCTAGAGACTCAATTGGAAAATTTAACAAATTCCCTGTTCTCATGTAATCGTAATTATTTAACTTGTCGATTATCATTTGAATCGTCGGGTTCACAGAATCATCTAAGCATTGGGTTGCTTCGGAATTTGGTGAAAATGTTATTTGGGAATCCAACTCCAGGATTGGAATGACTTTTGCTGGACCTTCTGTTGGACGGTTTGGTATTTCAATGTCAAGGATTTCAGCAGCAACATAATCCGCTGCACGGTACAACTCACATTTTTGCAGCAACTCATACAAGTCCTCAACTTTCGGACGATTTCTGCCACTTGTTGACCATTCTTCTAGTAGAATCTCTCCGCACATTTTACGATTTGTCATTCCATGACGTTCGACCAAATCAATGTGCTCTGCTGTATATTTTGGATGATGGGATAACTCTGAGGGAATCGTTGCCATTAATTTTTTCCAAGCATCTCCTTGATCCAACATCTGCAAGTGCAAAACCATTTTACCTGAAAGATGAATCCTTTCGTAATGTTAAGTTGAGATTTGTTCAGACAATGAACATTTATGTCACAGTACCTGTGATAGTTTCATTCGAAATCTAGGAGGTAATTTTCGTAGCTCCACATCATTGTAAGCGATCCCGGCCATTTCAATATAATTCATAAAAGTAAATTGATAGTTTTTATTTTATATTCGCAACAAAAACCACTTATCAATGTCAGTGTGTAGTAAGGTGAAAGTGCAAGTGGAAGTGCACTTGTAAATCTAGCGCCCGCCCAAGGAAACAAAAAATCTAAAAGTGTTATTGCCAATCCGCCCCGAGTTTTAACCTTATCCATTCCATACGAAGGCGGAAAGCTCAGGCGCTAAATTCCAATTAATGTCGTTGCTCAAGTAGGGTTCTGTCTTTAGCGCAACTTTCGTGTCTTGACATTGTCATTGTCACTCACTGTCCATTTATATTATCAGTTGGTGTCTGTGTTTCGTTACATTTTTAATCATTGTATCGTAATCCTATCTGCGGTTCTTACGTAAACGTCAGTGACACGATGGGGTCGGCACTTGAGCCATACATCAACAGTAAGTGAACTACCTAATGCAACTTGAATTTTTAATTTTTTAGTAGATTACAATTTCGAATATAATTGGCAGGCCTCTCGGTTCTGTTTCGACCAGGGACCTGAGTGAGGTGTCAGAGATTGGGATTAGTAATTTTTTATGATTTAGTCCATAAAATAGAATGTATAGTCCGGCCAGTAATATCCGGTCATGGTGTATAAATAATGTTGTCTGTTCGCCAGATTCGGCGGATAAGTGTTATGCATAGTTAAATATGAAATACCATACTACTTTATGCCTTAATAGCTCCTAACTGTTATTTGTTTCCTTTCTATGCAGAAATAGTCTCAATTATTACATCGGATGGAAGAAATTTCATTGTAAGTTTTGAATTTGCACACGTGCAGCCACGATTTTATTTAAGCATATTTTTATATTTAATGTACAGTAAGGCTGGATCCACTGTATTCTGGCAAACTTCTTTCGAACTGGAAACAAGATGGCCAGACTAGTAAAAACCTTAATTATATAAACAGTATTATTTCTACAGGGGACTCTGAAGGGATTTGATCAGACGATCAATATTATTTTGGACGATAGTCACGAACGCGTTTATAATTCCACTCAAGGGGTTGAGCAAATTCAGTTAGGACTACATATCATCCGTGGAGATAATATGTAAGTTAATTAATAATTAATAATTAACAGGGATTTTACTTTTAGGGGACATACACTTATTTAAGCTCTGATTTCTTTCCAGTGCAATTATTGGTGAAATTGATGAAGACGTTGATGCCCGGCTCGACTTGGCTGCTATTAAGGCCGACCCGCTGAATCCGATTGTTCATTAGAAATATTTAAGTCTGCCCCGTTGCATTAGCATTAGTGTGACAGTTTGAGCATTTAATTATATTCCTATTATTTGAGTCTTATGCTATAATTTTTGTTATGCTATAGTTATATACTCATTTACGAGAGATGGACCAGTAAATCAAAAGTATTTAATTATATTCCTATTATTTGAGTCTTATGCTATAATTTTTGTTATGCTATAGTTATATACTCATTTACGAGAGATGGACCAGTAAATCAAATCTGCTTCACCTAATTTTTTGAGAATATTTTATTTAGTTTTAAGATAAATTTTGGATAATGCATGTAACAATACAATAACTTATCAATGTTTTGGTCTATAAACGACTATAAATTAAATTAATACCGTATTTTGCAACAGATGTTAATGTAAAATTCAAGACGGGATATAATGACCGTGCAAAGCAGGTGGTAGCCTCAGATTAAATGCAGCTCGTCCAACTTCTGTCATTGTTTTGCAGTCAATGAAAAATAAATGATCTGGGAATCCATCTCTCAAGTCCAATGAAGGCACGATGAGATATCCGTCATCTTCACTTTCATCGTTATTTTCTCCGCTCCTTTGGCCAACGGTATTAACGACAAAACAAGGCTCTCCAACGATAATGTTCTTCCCACCAAACCAGACTAGTGTTTCCTTTGTTTTCATATTGACCTTGGCAATGGACCTTTCAAAAGTCCCTTTTCCAGTCAGCCCTGTCCCATAACAATAAGTGTAGTCCTGCCCAAAGAATTTTGGGTTGATAGCTGCCATTTCCAATCCTTTATCCGCTATTAATTCTGGGAACACTGTGATTGTTTTCCCTTGGCGTACGGCACATCCTTGAGAGACCAAGTTAGTGTTCTCAGGAGAATTGGTCAGACTAGAGTTAGTCTCAATGATAGGCAATACAAAACGTTTTATGGTGGCTTGGACGCTTTCGTCGTAAAAGCAGGAACCTTTTCTGAGTTCTGACAAGTATTGAAGCTCAAGAACAGTCGGATCGTCATATATCGACATATCAATGACTATCTGTCGGTCTTGATCCTCATAACAATTAATCACATGTAAGAAAAAGAATGGCTCGGACGACAGAAGTTCAGTTTTCAATAATTTTCCGGTATTTTTATGAAAAATATAAAACCTGTTCTTGCATTCCGGTTCTGGCATCCACTGGAGCCAGGTTTTTAATGGTTCATTACGGAATAAACCAGTCGAAAGGAATTTGCCAATGTTTATAACAAAAGGTTGCTCAACAAATACAATGTAGTTTTTCGTCATACCGAAACTATGGGTAAAGCTGGCCAAGGAGTTCCACCGACTACTAATTTGGCAAATAACTTTTGAGTTCTTCTTGAAATGTTCTTTTGTAGAGATGTTGGAGCAAGTCTTCGGAGGGATTTGTAGAATATTATATTTTAGCCCTGTTTTTATAGAAGTTCCAATGTTGTAAGTGTACCCAGTTTTAGAGTCTCTGAGTGGATGAGCTGTGAATAAGTAGAAGCCGAATTGTTTCTGGGAATCATGGCGGCATTTTGAGGTTAGAGAGTTTACATCCAACTCGTGAAATGAGCTTGTTTCTCCCATCACAAAAGTATCTTTTCCATGGCTGATGATATTATAATTGCAGTTATCCGTCAAATTAGGAGCCTAAAATAAAAATGTATAACATCAGCTTTACATACTTTTGCACTAGAGGCAAAAAGTGGTTTTCCAAAACGTTTTGCAATCATATAATTTTTCCAAATAACGTGATTCGACCCATTAGAGTAAATGCAAAAAATTGTTGTCATAAAGAGGGGTTAAAGCTGAACCGTGTTCGCTGAAGGAAATTAAAGGGGTAACTCTATTATGTTCTTCACATTAAACTTCGTGTTATTTAAGTCCAAAATAATTTAAATCTGACAAAATTGCAATAAAGCGATTAGCGACTGTACAACGATCTTGCTTAAAGAACTTGAGAAAATAAAGTATGTAGGTCGAATCTTATTCTTTCGTCAGAATATCGGTCAGTAAGATAGATCATTTAGAGACTGACTGCTTGTACGATCTAGTTACGTTGGCCTCAATCTTTCTGCTGACGATTTTGGGAGGACGCGCAGCAATCAATAGGTCGAACCATATCGTGTACTCGGTGAGAATTTTCATCTCAACCTATAATAAATGCATTCAGTAACAATGTCAGGACAATGCTGCCGAGTGCACTTTGTAATCGGTTAAAAACCTGTTCTTTCATAATGTTTCAGTTGATCTGGCAATACTAGACAAGAGAGTTTGATTTCTTTTGCATAACGCAAGATCTTACGCGTTGCGAAAAAAGAATAGGTTGATGCATTTGGCCACATCGTAGAACCTCAACCCGGTAAAATTATTTTCTTTCTAATCGCGAACATTATAATGGGGTTTTTGTGTAGAAAAATGGATTTATTTTTGACAGAGAAGATTCAAGAACACGGGAAGATAAAAAAAAATTGCTTGGGTTTGGGACCATCCTTTTAAACTTGGAATGAGTTATACTATACAGGACAGGATAGTCTGTCCATGGGTGGAATGAGACGATCTAAAGGGACATGGTTCAAACACCAACCTAAGGCCTGAAGGGGCAAATCTCACAAATGTCTGGAACTGGAAACTTTAGCCTTTTTAAAAATTATTACAGTAATTTCAGCGTTCTTTTCTGTTCATTTATCCAATAATTGTTGAGTGTTTGCAGAATACACTTTCTTGCACTTTGTTATTCAGATCAAAACTAATGAAAGGTAGTAGTCAAAAAGATAGCTTAATTTTCTAATTTTGCATTCGGTGACTGAAAATTCGTCTATTCCGGGATTTCTCCATACTTATTTAGAATTTAGTCCCAAAAGTTGATTTAGTAAGGCAGTGTGCTTGTAATTCATAGTGTTCAAAAGGCTCGGAAGTGATCGTATAATCACTGTGTGATTATGCACTGACTCACTCAAATCTCACGACCACTAAAGGCAGGCCAAGTGCATTATGCAACCCAATTGACTTGTCTCATTCATTCTCACTGTTTTGAGTACAAGTCCACATGAACCAGGCCGAAGTGTCCTTGGAAAAACCGGTTTATTTCTCATGAGCGCTTTCGCTGAGAAATACATTTGATAATGGGTCAATCGTTTTACATCATCATCAACCCATATATTCCCAAGTAAATATTTCAGTTTGCTGTATTAATCTACGTAAACAATTAAAAAGTAAAAACTTGAAGAATTTTCTCCCATGAACAATGAGGTTCAGTTGTCACCAAATATCATCAGGTAAACAATGTCTGTCCCACGCCAATTAAGAAACTTGATAAAGTCATTAATGTCATTCAGCATTACGACCATTCATTCAATTCAGGAGGGAAACTTTCATGAGTCAAGGACTACTGTGTATGTTCCATATCAGGTAGTAAGTCATTGTGATATTATCTCCCAAAATTGTTTCTAAAACTAATGTTCCAAAAATAAGATCAGGGCACGTTCACAGTTAAAACAGTCGGTACTTTTGATAATTCACTGTATTCATGAGAAAAGGATGAAAAAAGTCGTACGTTAAGAAAAATACCGGTTGGTATGCATTGATTCGCGCATTAACTAAATTCACTTTCCGTTTCATCCAGATAGAAAATATTGTCTGCGTTCGCGAAATGCTGTTCCATTTGTCGTAGCATATACTGACGAGTTTTCTCGGGTCTTAGAAATATCTCTTTCACGCTATATTTGTAATTAATTTTGTCCTTTGCCAGATAATAATCAAGTAAGTGATAATTAACTCTAAATGTTTGCTCTTAGTGTATGTGAAAAATTATTAAAAGAAAACTTACCACAACAGAAATAATTCTGCTGATATATGATTTGTTTGGATCAACGCATCCTCTTGTACCTAGTGATTTAATTGCATAATTTTTATAGGTATTTGTTAAAGTGTCTTGTTTGATTTAATTTAATTTCGTATACCGAACTCATTAACCATTGGCTTTTGATTTGCTACCGCATCTTTGTAAGCATCCGTATCCAAATATTTACTCTCAAAAGTGACAAATGAGTTAGGTCCGCCGGAAATACCTTGTACAACACAAAGAGAATTTTACAGTTAGGCGGAAGACTGGGAACATTTCATAAAGACTTTTAAAACGTTCGTTTCTAGAATAAATTAATAGTAATTCGTACAGTATTTAGAAATTAGGGCGTATCCGTCAAAGTAATGATTTACGCTGCCAGACTCAGCTCCAGAACCCTGCTCTGAAGTCCCGCATTGACCGAAATCAAATAGGCCTGGCCCAACCCTCAGAAAATTTCCAGAAATACAGTGCGGAATTTTGCCAACGATTTTGCCTTTCACTGGATTCACTTCTTCGTCACAGGTTCTCCAAAGTTTTGCCACCTCTTCTGCGTCTGGCATTTTATATAATGTATTTATTCACTTCGCACTGTTTTTTTTTGTTTTGTTTGCAGTTATGTTTCTGCAAAAAGATGTAAACGCACACCGGACCAACACTGCATGAATTGTGCCAATCGTAAAGTCTTGACAGGAATGATGCCCAAAATCTGAAATCCCGCGAACGTCATAAGACATTATCTCCTCATCCCTTATGCAACAAAGTGAATGGAATAATAATTATTTGGCATGCTCTGGGGAGTAAAGTCTTTGGGGTTTCTTTACGCTATGATTCATAAGACTCCGTCTGTTTGTCAAGGACATATGACAGTGTGTATAGGAGATGTATAGAAGTACACGCGCATTATTATTAAGAATATTTGCTAAAAAACAACACATAACAGCCGTAAAGCATAATACTCGGCTGACACTTTCCCCTTCTGTTGATCTCCTCACTGTATCATATGTATATGCTAGCAATTACAGTAGGACAACAATACAATGACGATAGATCGAGTCGGGCCATTTATCACGCTTAGCCTACTATGAGCCAGCTGATTGCACATACTATACCAGTTTGCCGACCAACATTGGCAATGAGAATTTGGTCATTCAATCAAATTAACATCAGGATTGCGTTGCAATAGATAGGCCAAACCATGTTTATGTTCTGCTTAATGACCTAACTGGTTATTGTACGCCGACGGTATGAAAAAAATACTTAAAGAGTTCACTTTTACATCATGTTAATCCACGTTATAAATACGTGGAATATTTTCAGCAATTTATTACAAAACAAGGAGAATTAGTGAATAAGAAGATATGATGTATTTCATTTGGCTGGAAAATTATTTAACTCTAAGGTGAGGAAAAGCTTTCCGTAGTATATTGAGTAAAAAGGCATATAATTCCTTTTTATTCCATTTTTTGTCAAGGACTAACTTTAATAAATTTTACAGGACTGTTTGAAAAATAAATAAACGTAGTTTTCAAGTTTTATCTTCAGGTACTTGCAAACTTAGGTGAGGAATACGTCAGAATCTTCTCGTATATCCCTTCGCAAATACAAGAAAAAGTTATTTAATTTCATAACATTAAGCACTAAATGACAGTTCTTACCTTCACCTCTTTTAAAAAGATACAGCACTAACATGAAGCAATTAAATTATTGATTATTATTGTGTGTCAGTAATGAAATTTCTTTTGCTATGTAACATATCTGATGACTAATTTATAAAAACTGAAAAATACACTAAGCATCATTAAAATACAGATTAACAAGAACTGATTTTCGTGAAATATCACGATCAAGGATACAAAATACGTATATGGTAATCTAATCATCAATGTCGTCTGGTATGCTAAATAATGAATTGGGAAATGTTATTATTTTACTCGAAGCGTTATGTAGGTGGACTTATTTTTTAGTAGAAAGAAGATTTTATTTGTGTTCAAACTTAATATAAACCCATCTTAAGACGTGATTCAGAGGTAGGACCTGTAAAATATAAAACGAAATTCAGAATTGGAAGGTCTTTCTAAGGATTGTACATACTCTTTCAGAAATCTTGAGTTTTCAACAACTTTACACCCAGCGGTAAAAGTTTCCTTACCGAACCCACTTCCCATATTCTTTGTTAGTTTAACGAGAAACCACCATGGCTATGAGCTCACATGCATGATTTTGCTTTTGAATGTTTCGCATCCCTGGAATTTCTCCAAAGGCACGTACAAAAGTGGAACTTTATGGAGAAAAGCACATAACAAGAGTTTGCAATTTTCATCCACCTTTCCTTTTAAATTGCTCAAGTTTCTAATAAATGGGGAGACGAATACCATTCCATCACCATCATCATAGTGAGTTAGCCTCATGGAAATTAATTTTTATTTGCTTTGACGACCTCTCATAATGCGTTCAACTAATAGGACAAGAGTACAAGGGATGCCTCCGAGGACAAAGAATTATTAATGTGGCGACGTACAGCAAACAAAAACGTACACCGTGGCGAATTCCAACCAGGACAGGGTGGCAGTAAAAGATTCTTGTATCTCTTTTTGTATTCCTGTATTCTTCCCAAATTTTCATAAATTTAGCACACCATCATTCCCATTATTGTAGGCGTAGATGGGAGAGGAATGAGTGAGTGAGTAATCCTTTGAAGTATCTCGTTAAATTTTGGAATAAAATACACAAAGGAAAGAAGGGGCTTCTCCCCAGTTGGGTTTAGAGAAACTCCCGTATTGATTGACACGGTTGGTTATGATGAAATGACCGTGAAGGTTCAGTTCAGTTTGAACAACTGAACCGGGGAATGCGGGGCGCTGAGACAGGGAGACAGACAAGATCCCGGGTAGTGTAAATTTGGAGCGTTGCTTTGGGACCATCAGAGTAGGCAGACAAGATGAGTGCTGGCTGGGATGCCTTGGCTTTCGTCTTACTTTTTTGCTTCTCCAGTTGGACGGACGAAGTGTAATCCTATAAATAAGAGGGGAAAGTGCTCTTGAGAATCTGCACACGCATTTCACTTTCTTACAGCTGATTTGCTCAAGGAAGAACTGGACCATAAATAATAACAAGAAGTCTGCAATGTCAGCTAAAGAAGAAAAAGTATTTCTTTTCTGAAGAACGAGTCGAGTCGGAGAGATGTGTGGATGGAAGGATCCGTTTCACTTTCCTTCGACAACGTTTGCACGGCACTCCACTTTTTCTATATTTTTCTCCTCTTTAAAACCAGAGAGGAGATCCTTAGACTCGATTCACTCTCACTTTGGTCTCTTGCGTGTCAAGCTATCCCACTCCGCAAATTCTTCACCTTTCTTTACTTGTATTGCAGTTGCCCTGACTCAAACACTGTGCAAATATTTAAACTTTATTGATATACTCGAGTTTCCCAATATTCTCCTTTTTCTAAAGATTGTCTCCTGTTGAGTTGGAGTTTTTCTAGTTGTAGTATAGGTACTGCTAATAACAAAATGTAATATTCTTAAAATAATCGTCTCAAATGGGTCAAAATACAATGGCCAAGTAAACGAATCAAATTCCATTATCTTAATTAATCTTTCTTCAATCTTACAGCAGTAGTGGCCTGAAGAATAGTTGTAAGGATTTAGTTTGGCGAAGCAATTTTAGACAAATTAAACTTACCCAGCTAATAACACTTTTAATCTATTAATTCAGGATTTATGCTAGGGTACTATTATTCATAAAATGATAAATCATAAATGCGAATTGCAGATTCTTCGCAAAATTAATGGAATCAGAATATGAAGTATCAAGGCTGATAGACCTAATCACTCAAGCTACATTAAAATATATAAGCAAGGGAGATAGTAAGAGGGAGAAGAGACAAGTATTAATTTGGCTTGATCGAATTCGAATCTCATTGAATAAAATATGAATGGATGAGTTCAAAGAGAATTGTGTATCATATTAAATGGGAACACGATGCACACACATCACTAGCATTCCCGTAAAGGCACCCGGACCGCAAACTCCCTCAAGTCAATAATAGAGTTGATGAACACGCAGAATTGTGCTGAAATTAATGCTGTCCATCGACGTGCGTGTAGGTTTGTGCCAGCCACGTGAACATTGCAAATAGAAAGAAGAACATTTAGTCGCTGGAGGGAAAACACCATTCGGTTCGACTCCCACAGTGTCAATAATTTCGCTAACTAGCATTTATCAACAAGCCATGTCATGCTCTGACAGAGCAGCCGCGTGTCAGGTCAACGTCGACGTGATGCCCGCAGGTTGACCAGCTACGACACACACCATGCAACCTCTAGTCCAGCCATTTATCTCCCTTCTTCAGATAATATAGATAACCACGAACAACTCGCAATTTCTTCTTTGTTCAGTTAACTTTTTATTTGTCAAGCAAAAGAATAATCCTGGAACACACAACGCAGCAGTGTCAGAAATGTTTTGACTCTTGAGAAGTTATATTATTCAAATACATTTTTTATTTGAAGCTTTTCAAATCTACTCATGCATGAAGGTTTACCATATCTATGCATTTCTTGATGTGTTTGTTTGAATAGTAGGTGTTCCTCATATTGTAGTGCTTGGATGGATGGAATGGACAACTTCACATGACTCAGTCAGTCCAACGAGTCGAACAGGCAAAGGTTTAATAAAATCGTTTTGGGCTTTATTTCTTCTTCTTTTCTCTCTTAGATGAAACTCGGCTTGGATTTTTGGTCCAGAATAAAGCAGAGTAGAACAGGCGTAGGATGGAAGCCCAAAAACTGAATTGAATATAAATTTCGAGGGCGTATTACCCAATCACAAAAGAAA
>WJEZ01000278.1:0-33785 GCA_009869925.1 Thalassaphorura encarpata
TAATGAACGTTAAATGTCAATTACACAGTTTAAGTAGAAAATGCAAATCAAGTGTGAAGTAAATACACGCGCACGCATGCGCGACTCGAAGCCAATCAATTAAGACCACGCCTAATTAATGTGACGGATTTGATCACTCAGTTGTTACGTTAAATTTTGGGCTGATATTCAAATTTTAGCTTAAATTTATTTTAAACATTGATCGCGCATGCGTAACTACTTTTTTTATGCGCTTGCGCAGAATGCAGAACATTTTCCCATAAATCTAAAAAAACCAACAACTTTATTTCCCTCCCGTATCGTATCGTAGTTTAGTTTAGTTTTATTTTATTTCATTGCCAATTAAATAACTTCTGACGAGCAAAAATTGACGTGATGAGTGAGAAAAAACGTCGCCCTTGGATATGAGCAGTAGAAGGCGAAGGCTTATTAAAATTGAAGTTCAGATCTTTTCTCCTGATCCCAAGGTCCAGGCTAGGCTAGGCTGTCGGACGGACGGATAAAGATAATAATAAGTCAGGAGCCAACAGCCTGGGAATCTCAAGTTTAAAATTCAAGGTAATGCAAGCTAATGCTCAGGCTTAGGCCCAGTCTAGTGGGATTTTGCATTTTTTCCACTAATTGATCGCCTGACTGACTGACTATTTATTTTATTATGACTTTTTTACTATGCTAGTTTCCCTCAATTCATCCTTCCTCTTAATTTCATGATCATGTTCATGTTGTTCATACTCAAATTACGTACGTACGTAATGATAAAAAACTATCTGAAAAGGAAATCGCAAATGAAAAAAAAATATAATAAAGCTCAAATCGGAGTTTTTTTATACCATTCTCACTTTGCCCCGAATTTTTTCTAACGACAGTTTAATTGAATAGTGAATAGGGCTTTTAATTATTTCCTGGCTTGGCTACTTAAGCAAAGGAGGGCATTCGTAAATTATATGTTGATTAAAGAGAATAATTATTAGTTGACCGCCCATGCCCAGCTAAACATGAGGAATACGAGTAATGATATTGACATTGTGGTTTGAGTGACATTTGTGTATTTGTTGGACGTATGCATCGCAGCAGTATGCATCAGAAATTAACTCATTAGGACGAACTAAACTAAAGGCCCGGCTACGTAAATGGGTATTATATTGTTTGCTTAAGCAGAACAGAGGATAATAAGAGATAATTAGAGAGGGTGATAAGCTAAGGTCCTTAGTCCTCTTCTTGTTTAATTATTGTCATTTGTGTATTTGTTGGACGTATGCAGTAGCAGTATGCATCAGAAATTAACTCATTAGGACGAACTAAACTAAAGGCCCGGCTAAGTAAATGGGTATTATATTGTTTGCTTAAGCAGAACAGAGGATAATAAGAGATAATTAGAGAGGGTGATAAGCTAAGGTCCTTAGTCCTCTTCTTGTTTAATTATTGTCATCCAAATTAACACAGAGGCCTTCAAACTTAACTCAGGGCGTTCATCCTTCTACTGTAGCATATGGAAAATTGGCCAGAAATCTATAAATCTAGTCAGAATTAGATGTACATTTAACATGTAGCTCAAATTAGTTGTATTTGGAGCAAAAATGTTCAAAAAATGTTATTGTCTAAGATTTGTAACCAAGTGGTTGTTGAATTAAACTAATTTTCCCCACTTAAAACGAAAACGTATCGTACAACTAAAGGTCAAAAGTCAGGAAGGGTTTTAGGATCACAATTCATAGCACAAATGACACTTTAGACAAAAAACGAAAACGAAAGCTTGAGTCGTTGAAATACACTCAAGTGTGAATTTGTTTATTTATGGCTACAAATGAATATGGAAAATTGGCCAGAAATCTATAAATCTAGTCAGAATTAGATGTACATTTAACATGTAGCTCAAATTAGTTGTATTTAGAGCAAAAATGTTCGAAAAATGTTATTGTCTAAGATTTGTAACCTAGTGGTTGTTGAATTAAACTAATTTTCCCCACTTAAAACGAAAAGGTATCGTACAACTAAAGGGCAAAAGTCAGGAAGGGTTTTAGGATCACAATTCATAGCAAAAATGACACTTTAGACAAAAAACGAAAACGAAAGCTTGAGTCGTTGAAATACACTCAAGTGTGAATTTGTTTATTTATGGCTACAAATGATGAAAATGAGAAGGACGTTTGAGCACACATAAATAACATAATCAAATCACACACATTTGACTGAACAATGAAACCTAGTGTAGTGTGATGAGTAAGTGTGTCTTTATCATTTCATGATTTGTGATAAATTCACAGCAAATAGCAAAGCAAAACAGGATGAGACATAGACGAGACGAGACAGGACAGGACAGGACGAGATTTGATTAATAAATTCGAGTAGTACAGTTGTGTACTTTTTATTTACTTGTCATTCTCACCTGGTCATTGATTAACTTGACTCAGTCAGTCAGTCAATTAAATTTACAATTGACGTTCGTATTTACTCATTCAGTGATGCGAATGCGATCTGAATCTGATTCATGCAAATGTAAATATTCATAAAATCCCGCCACCTCCGGGTAAGGGTCAAGTATTTTCATGGTCAAAGGGTCACGTACGTCAGTCACTCATCAAATTATTTTATTGAACGGACAAGAAATTATAAATAATATTTCAACATGCACACAATAATTTTTCTTCATATGGGACAATGCACATGAAAAAATCGGACGAGAGAAATCTTGCGAAAGCTCAAGTCCGTCCAAGTTATGAGAACCGTGTTGAATCTTCGAATGGACATGGACATTCAAGTTGAAAGGATTTTGCATTCTTAAAAATCACTCAATAATGTTTATACGTAGCAAGTTCGAGTACTTTGCTTTTGCTGTGCTGTGGCGGCTTATTAACCCTTTTTGGTTATGTGGGATTCAAAATCTATAATCCGACCTACCCGGGCCGGGCCGGGCTGTTAACCCAGGGGCTATACTTATCCTTTTAACAAAATTTAGTAAAAATTCACCTTGCACCCTGTGAAAATGAAAACCGGGCCTTTGCTTGCTCTTGCAAAGTGAAATGATAAGGATCATCCATGCCATGCCATGCCATGGCCTTGCTATGCTGTGCGATCAACAAGTTTTACATTAAGGTCCAAGTAAAAAATTCATGACGGCTTTAGCTTTGGCATAAATGAATCGGTCCGCTGCTAAAACCAACTCGGATCAATCCAAAGGGTTAAGAAAAAAAAAACTGGTCAGACAACTTGGTCAAGGTGCTCAAGGCTCTGGCCTGGCTCAGTTAGTTCTGGATTTAGATTTGGATTGGATTTATTTTGCATTGCCATGCCATTGCTTCACAAGTGTCGAGACAAAAGATGAGGAAGAATTTTAAAAGGTCCAAAAAATTCTGTCGGGTATTTAAATTTTTCTAGTTTATTTATTTTGCCTTAAGGGCATGCAAGAATTTTATTCACCGAGAGTGAACCAAAAATTAATTATGCACAACAAATTAATAAAATATTTCTTGATATATCTACATGTAAATTAGTGTGAGTTAAACTTGGACTAGTTAGCCATAGCTAAGATCATGACTGATTTCTCAATCTGTCATCCTTTTGTTGTAAAGAAATTCAGTGATGAGAAATTGAAATTGAAACCGGGTTTCTTTCTCTGTAGTCGCTCCGGTCAGTCAATAGAATGGAATGGAGCAATATCCTCTTTTCTTTTTTACATGACGCAATTATTGGAGGAACCAACCATGATATCGTAAAAAATCATATATGAGAATTCTAAAGCAAAGGCTAAGGCTAAGGCTAAGGCTCACATGAAGAAAACATGATAGGACCTAATAATAAAATGATGGTGCAATTGCAATGCTATAATAAGCCGATACGATTTCAATTCGTTCAGTTCAGACTTCTTCCTTTATTTTTCTGGGTAAAAAATTGTGATTGCTTAAGTTTGAGCTCAGCTTGGGTGATCCTGATCCAGGTGTGAAGTTTATTCAATTCAGTTTTGAAAAATCTGAACCACACACATTTATTTCCTGTTTTAAATTAGGTGTAAAAATGTCAAATCTATTTGTTTGAAATTGAAGGAGTGGGTGTCAGAAAGAACGGGCCGTTATTCAACTCGTCAGGCCACTTAAGCTTTGGCTGACCATTTTTAAATTTTTACATGAAGCTAAATTCAAGGTGGTCAGGCCATGGTAACCTGAAATTATGCCTTTTCTAAAAATCCATCTTAGTACGTACGTACGTACGTACATACGTTTAAATTTTCTCAAGGATAGCAAAAAAAATCTATCATGCTCTTTATAATTAGAGCAAAACCGCACTTTCGATTTTTCTTAACATTTTCTGATTTCCACACTATTTCCTTGTCCTCATGGTTTTTTTTTTAAAATGCGTGTACTTTGTAATTTGATCATTTACAAAATGTTCTGTCATTTTTATCCAATTAAAATTTTCAATACAAAAATTAAAAATTGCTATAATGCATCCAGATCTAAAAATTTTTTGTATTATTGACCCAAAAACTGCTGCCATAGCCAAAGGCAGGCAGTTGAAAAGCGGATATGGACGGACAATATTATTATTTAATAGAGACGTCATGATAATAATAATATTATTACTTGGCTTGGCTTAGAGTGAATTGGATTATGGGTTTTGCATGCATGCAAGCGTGGAAGATCGGAACGGAAGGGTGGGATGGATAGTTCTCCAGGGAAATTCATGGAAATTGAAAATGGCAAGAGAGAATAGGAAAAGAGCGTGTGAATTTGCAGCACGCTATGATATAGGATAAAATAAAATAAAATATCATTCCTTTTTGCCTTATGATGCTTAAGCTTAAGCTATAATCGCCTTTGTCTTAATAAAAAACTAACCAAGTAAGTAGTAAGTAAAAAATGAAGAAGCACGAGCATCGGTTAAGTCCGGGATGACCGGACAAGTCTAATAAAATAAATAATGTCAATCTAAGGTCACTCTTGCGTTGCCCATTACAAGGGAAGTGTATAGGATGATAATTTANATAGGATGATAATTTACTCAAAAATCTATCCTATTTTACCAAAATAAACTAAATTTCTTTATCGACTTCCCTTGTCAAACCTAAAGGAATATTTTGGATATTGTATTTTCTACTAATGGATTAAAATTTGGTCAAATGCAATGAGCACGCTTAATTTATTAAATTGAGTGATTTTCCTCGCACATGTCCAATATTCAATATTCAATTCATTTTTCCGGAAAAACATGAATCTTTTCATTTGACTTTGACCACACTACACGTGGTAGGCAGGTTGCAAGCTAGTCACATTAATATGACCGAATACGAACCGTAGGAACTGCACTAAACGATTAACGTGTGCAAGCTTAAGCTTAGAGTCAAAAATTTTGCAAGACGTTGTCCACGTTTGGAGGTCACACGCGTTTTATGATCAGTTCTTTGCCATAGCCACCCTTATCAATACAGTTGGCAAAAATAAAACGAAACGAGACTTGTCAATTATCCTATCCAATAGCTTAGCCCGATGCCCGCATTTTTTATCCTGATTTTTTCCTCTGATAAAAAATAACTTGAGCAGACCAGACGGACAAAGTGAGAAAAAACTTTTACGAACCTAAAACTTGGTTTGGCCTGGCCAGCTAAAGTAAACAAATACGTACATATAGTGTATAGGATTGAATCCGTCCGATCCGGGCATTATGCTTATGCTTATGCTGAACTGAGCGGTTCAGCTCATTGAATAATTAATGAGGGAAAAGCCGCCCGAGAAACCTATCCGTCATTTTTTTACCAAGTATTATTGACAATGACATTATTTGAATGGATCGGACGACAAATCAAGATACGTACGTACGTATTCGTCTTCTCCTAAAACCAATTCGGTGTTTTTGAATTACTTGTCCGAGTTTTTCCATAACGAACCTCAACACAAACGCATTATCTGTGTGTGGTTTATGGGCGATTGATTTGTGAGCATTTTGCTCCTTGCGGGTAGTTTAACTTTGTAGACCAAAGCTTGAGCTAATATTCGTCTATTCGACCGAATTATCTTTATATCGGTCGACTCAGCAGGATCAGTGCTAGATTCAACACCTCGTCTATTTGTTTGCTCTAGCTCTAGCCGAATTTTCTCACGTTGTCCTCTATTCTCGAATTTTTCCTCAGATTATTCCTTGATATGATATCCCGCCCAAGGTGGGATAATGTTTATGTTTACTTGGCACCCGTGTCTTCTTTTTTTACCACCTTTTTAATTTTTAAGTATTTTTCGATATCACGAAGCCTGCAAAGCTATGCTACGCCCACTGTCCATAAGAAATTTACCAATGCAAATAATCAGCTTAGCTTTAAACTAAATTCTGAAGAAAGAAACTAAAACGGGGTAAAATTCCATCATTAAATTACGTAGGGGGTACGGAGTACGGGTACGTGTAATTAAAGGCTTAAGCGTGGCTGTACACTTGTATTATGTTTCGGCCAGTCCTCAAAATTGAAAAACAAAACATGGAAAACCCAAATTTCATTAATTATTTATTTGATTTGACAATTTATTTGGTGGTAGTGGCTTTGGCTTAGGGAAAAAGGAAGCCAAAGAAAAAACAGGTGATTCTTGAATTAATTGCTACTTACAAATCCCGTGGTTCAGGTGGGATGTTCATTGTTTTAATGACCATTGTTTTTCTGTAATTAAGGAAAGGATGAGGGGTGTTGCAAGAAATAAAGAATTACTACTGTTACCCGCACCCGTCCGTACCCGCCTTCCTAGAAAGATTCTTTCTTAGGCTAGGTGACACATTAAAGGTTTCTTTTTAATTAAGGTTCAACGTCGTCGTCATCGAATGCCTATGTATGTATTTTTGTAGACTCGCAGTCAGACGAAAATTAGAGTGAGGAAACCCTTCATTAGATTTAATTACAATTTAAACTAATTATACTGATACACTTGGGTCCAAAATCCAAAAACAATATTATATTGTTAGAGTAATGGAAAATTTCTTCAGGTCAGGCAGGGATATCGAAATTAAATGGCGTATTAGATAAATTTCATAGTTATAAATCTATTTAGAATTTTCCTTTATTTTTAATTACAATTAAATATATATAAATGTCTATCAATGTAATCTCATTAAAACTAAATACACTTGTGGTAATGCCCGGATTTGATTGTGTTAAGAAAAAATGAAAGTGACCAACTAAGGAAAAGTACTGACTGGCGGATATTTTACACGTGTGACGTGACGTTCGGAATTTACCTACCTGTCGGATAATAATATTTGCAAAAGTAAAACAAAACTAGCTCAGGATATGGAAATATCAGCAAAATGTTTAAAATCATCAAAAACTGTTTACTTTTTACGCTCATTACCTCAAGTAGGTCAAACCTTTAAAACAATGTGGACAATAGGCAAATGTCTGTTTGTTTTGTGTCCCGTCCCGATCCTATTTAACCAGTTTGACGAACCGTTAAATCTTCACGACTGAGTGGGAAATTTCCATTCTATTCTACGCGTTTTCCGCATTTCTATGAAAAATTAAGTTTGTTAAATCAGAGTCAAAGATGTTTTGAAATAACAGTTTTTGCGCAGAATTTTTCTCCTTTAATCCAAGGTTTACTAAAACCAAGACTAACTTCTTACTTAATTGCGACCCAATGAAGATGACCCTCGTTTAAGCTTAATATTAAGAATAACAATACTGAAAATTATTATATAATGAATACATTGTTCTTGCCTAGCTCCAAGTACATTGACATGCTCATTGCCAACAACTTAGGCAGGCAGTCAGGTCCTTCTAGGTCATTCGCACGTGCAGTCAGTCAGTGCATTCGCGTCATTGCTTTGCTACCTTGCCTTGGCTTATGAGTGATACTGATTCTGATCATAGCATATCTGAAATCTGCATACGCTGCGACTGCGACGTACGACGTACCTGTCATATGCCCTGCGAATGCGGCAACAGGTCAATAACACCATCGCATCGTGTGTGAAAGAGTAATACACATCTAAATCTGCATCAGCTTGCCCCAAATGAGTCACCATGTGATGACTTGCGCGCATGCGTAGAATTAATTTTTAATATAACAAACAAACGTGGATATATTGATGTCTACCTTGTATAAAATTTTATTTTGGTCATTTTTTGATGACTTTTTATTCAAAATTCTAGAAAAAAGAAGTATAGCTTGAGGTACGGATTAAATTTTGGATAAATATGAATAAAGTACGTACAACAAAATGCGGTGGTTGAAAGGAAAAGTTGTTACGTACCCCATTACTTAAGCTAAGCCAGCCAGCCAGCCTGTTTTTTATTCATATTTATTCCAATTCCAAAACGAGTTTTGTTGGTAAACAACCCGTCTGTCCCTTGTACATGTACTGCACAAATAGATAAATAGGTAACGGATACACCACAACCCAAAGCAAACCTGGCCTGGCCTATTAAAATCCCGCAAGCAAATGCAAAAGCAAGTACTGCACAGTTCGTACGATTACGAAGGAAACACATTGTTGGTGACGACCACTTTTATTTCTATTTCTATTGTTGTACTACATAAAACAGAGCAATCATGCATTGTCTTGTCTTGTCTTGTCTTTTTCATATTTCATTCCTTTGCTTCTTGCTAATTAACTTCAAGATTTGATGAATTTTTACAGAGAAAAACAAAAACTTGATTTACTTTCGATTTCCTTTGATTTTTTCGCTTATGAATTAGGTTGGATGATAGCGTAGTTTTTGGGTTCATGAGCGTGAGACGATGCTGATGCTCATTCCAACTAAAATCTGACCCCAAAGTCTCAAATGGATGAACAGGGAAATGAACGAGATTTGCAAAAGAAGAATGACTGACGGACGGACAAGGAAAAAGTAGGTCAACCTCATTATGTCATCGTACGCGGCGTGGTTCTCACACTTGCACTCTTTTTTCGTCTTCTTTTTATTCAACGTTAAGTTAAGTCATGCTGTCGGCCTATGCCTATACCATGCTATGCTGTGCTATTCTTTTTAAAGGCGATGGCAATATTTACGGAAGAAATGAAATGCTCATTGCTCATCTTATACGATTAAGTACAAGTATGTCAAATATTTGACAGCATCATGGAAATGGATCAGAAAATCTGGACAACACTGGAAAATTCTGAATAGAATGTTCTAATGTCGACCAAAATTAGAAATACGGCATTGATTTTAAATTTCCCGGGTATGTGATGGATTTCTATGATTCTCATGTTACCTAATAAAACTTTTGTTTCTATAGTTTTTAATGAAGCGACAAATTTTAGCTAGTCTCAAGCGTCATCACTCATAATTTGACTGTGACTGATTTTCAGTGGAAAAGTGACAAATTCCTCGGCTCAGTAATATTAATGAGTAAATGAGAATAAAAAAAGGGGTCAACTACTCATTAGGAGTTTCCCTTTCCTCAATCACATCACACTCACATGGCGATACAATGTACAAGTACAGTAATGTACATACGTACGTACGAAATGACATAACGAAAACGAATACGACGACAAATGAGTGTTTAGCATTGAATTGAATAGTTTAGCACTCCTAATGCTAATGCATGCATGGGAGTTTTATGAACCCCATGCTAAGCTAATGCATCAGTAGGTAAACCAAGTCAGTATTATTTTGTTATGTATGTATTGGTGTCACTCATTACGGGCCTTTTGGCTGAGGCTAATTAGCATCCACTTCTACGTACTGCTAAATTCGAAGACACAAAATGCCAAAGGCGGAAAATCCCGGCCTGGCCTATAGTCGCAAATATTTTACATTCTTTTTCATAATTAATGCAAAAATTGGTCATTTTTTCGTCTTTGAGGCAAATTCTTAAAATTTTGACAAATGTCAACCGAGATTGAATTAAATTTCTAATTCTAATTTGTCATCTAAGCAAAGGCAATGCAAATTCATACGGTACAGTACGTACATCTATTTTCCTTCCCCTTACGTACCTACCCGGGTATTTATTTATTTAACCCTTTGCTTTGCTTTGAAAGGCCAGAGATGCAAACAAGAGACACGCATTCTGTTGTGTACAATAATTACAGCCCCTTTTACAGCCCATGCCTTGGCTTACCTGACGAAAGGAAAGAGACAGAACAGGTCATTTTTAATTTTTTACTTCTGTTCTCTCCCCTCCCGGGTAGAAAAAAACGCGGGTTCCCAAAGTGAGCAATGGAATGGAATGGATATGATTTCGTAATGGGATTTAAATAGCTCCTGTACTGTACTGTATCATATCACATGTGGCTAAAAATTCCATGCCGGCCAAGACCAGTTTGGATTGAACCAAATTTTTAACTTTAATGATCAAAAATCCAAAAAGAAAAGCAATCAATCCACAACTCGGATTAGTTGAATAGAATCAAATGCAAGTCCATGGGAATCGTATACAAAGTCACACGGTCCACGTCAACAATTTTTCCAGTTTCCTAATCACTTCTGCTAGCTAGCTGGATTTTTCCTAGACTGCTTGGCTCATATACTGTTTTCCTTATTAATTAACCCATTAAATTAAAAATGAGACAACAGGATAAATTCCCTTTTGTATATAGGTCATTTATTGAGTCCAAGCTGAAAAATCGAAAATCGTTTTACAATTTTTGTTGACCCTTGCCTTGCCGTATAGGTCGTAAATTTCGGATTAAAATCAAATATAACGGTTATATACGTATAAGAATTCAAGATAGAAACTTTTAATTAAAAATATCTCATATATTAAATGATCTGGCCTAATTTGTTCCGGAATTATGGTCATTTATTCCTATTACCCAGATAGAATGTATTTCAATGTAATTGGGTCATTGGGTTTACAATGTCTGCGTCTGCGTGTGGATGTGTGTGACATTTGAGATTGAAATTTTTGAGAGCAAAACAAACCTGACCGATTTCCCTACTATTCTTTCATACGGTACGCCGCCCTATATACTTCTTGCCATGCCTTATTGTTTTGGTCGGCTGATGCAAGAAGAAGTCCAGGAAGTCATTTTCTTCAAAGGGTTGGTTGGTTACACAACCCTTTCATTTTCTTTTGCAGTGCAGTGTACTATGCAGTATGCAGTTTGGATTTTATCTTGCCTGTACCTTATGCATTTTACGTCCACCTACGACAAGAATCAAGAATCATCCGTCTGCCTTAGCTTGGCTACTTTTTAGGTCAAGTTGCGTCGACGTCGTCGTCGTCCAAGTTGAAGTTTCTCTTGCAATTTGCAAATAAATCGCCAAGAGAATTCAAATTGAAGATCCATCCATTTCCATGCCATGCATTTTTTTGCAACTTGCTATGTAAAACCACTAATTTCCATACTAATGAATTAGCAATACCTTTTTCTCACTTAAAACTGAAAGTAGCCTGGACTAGACTTGGACTTCCCCATTGAGAATTGGGACTATTGCAATTTTACTTAAAATTCGGAGAAATAATTTAGTTCCGGGTGCCGGTGGGTCAATTACAAGGAAATACCTGAATTTCTGAGTTTCCCATCCAGAAAGACATGTGAGTCAAGAATTTTGACGCGTGATGTGATGAATGAGTGGAATTTACAAAGTAAAGTACTTTTTATTAAAATTCGGAGAAATAATTTAGTTCCGGGTGCCGGTGGGTCAATTACAAGGAAATACCTGAATTTCTGAGTTTCCCATCCAGAGAGACATGTGAGTCAGGAATTTTGACGCTTGATGTGATGAATGAGTGGAATTTACAAAGTAAAGTACTTTTTCATATAAAAAATACGAACAAAAACAAACGATTTGAAGGATTATGTCATCATGCGTGAGCCACGTTCATTTTAACGTAGAAACAAAAATTTGTGAATTATTTACTCAAATTTCGGAATTTTAGCTTTTTAGCTTTGCCGATTCGTTAAACGAATTTCAATTGAGCTAATAAAACCGCTGGAATTTAAATTTTTGTCCTGTCTTGTCCTCCCTGAATTTAATTAAAATTCTAATGAAATGAAAATGAACCCTTTTACGGGCATCTCATTTTTTGTCGTGCCGAATTAAACAGATCTTGATGCTAAGCGTGCTAAATGCTAAAAACGTAGCTAAAATGCTAATGCAAATTCTTCCTAGCCTAGCCTGGCATACCTCACGACGGTATGGTTTTATTTTATCAGGTCATTTTTTCCGCTCGGCGCGGCACGGCATGGGAGATGGGATAATAAATGCATGAGGATAATTTAATATGTAATAATGAGTCCTGTGGAATGAGGAAAGAGAAAGTGAGGGCTATATAATTCTCCGCGCTCAGCTGAACAGCCACAGCCACAACCCAGCTTCAGCTTCATCAGCTCAAATTCGCAATTCGACGTGCCATGCCATTTACTAATGACTACTGCCTGCACTGCACTAAGGTCCATCCATACAAATCTACTTTTAGTTATTACTTCATCAACTCAACTCAACTCATTTTTATTATTCCATAGCTCTATTATTATTATTATATCACTCATTCAGTATATTTCTTTTAAGTCATCTGCCTTGTCAAGAAATAAACCAAACCAAAGTAGAACAGGAGGAGATAAACCATAAATTAGCACGTAAGATGGACTCAATGGTCAATCATGCACGCACACACATAGAGTGCTCAATAATTTAAATGGCAGGATAATTTAAAATTATCCAATATTGCCAAATTGCCAATATTAGTAATAGAAAATCAAACGATTAGAACCAAAATTTTGATCATATTTGAAGAGAGAGAATAATTTCAAATATTATTGCACTGCATGAAATTTACATGCAGACCGTGAATGGCCAAGTACTTTGACTCATAAAATTTGCACTTGTTGACGTAAGCCTAGCAATTCGGAATTTACAATTCGAATTTCTTGGAAATTTTTGAATTCCTTTTCCTTGACACTTAATTTTTTTAAAAAAATGACACTTGGCAGGTTAAAGTCTAAAGTCGTTTATCTATCTTCAGGATTTGAATTGTCGACAGTCTGCACCATTTTTTTTAAAAAAATGCAACAATCTCTAAGTCATCTTATTCGCTTTAACTTTAGCACAATAGCATAATTTAAATGAAGTATCGAATTCAAGGAATGATGGACGCATGGGCGCATGAACTAAATGTGATGATGTGCATTGTAATGCAATTCCTTAAAAGATAAGAAAGAAAAAGGAATTAAGGAGATGCGCTATCTTTCTTTGCCACTTGTTGACGTAAGCCTAGCAATTCGGAATTTACAATTCGAATTTCTTGGAAATCCTGGAACTCTATTTCCTTGACCCTTAATTTTTTTAGAAAAATGACACTTGGCAGGTTAAAGTCTAAAGCCGTTTGTCTATCTTCAGGATTTGAATTGTCGACAGTCTGCACCATTTTTTAAAAAAAATGCAACAATCTTTAAGTCATCTCATTCGCTTTAACTTTACAATAGCAAAATTTAAATGTAGTGTCGAATTCAAGGAATGGGCGCATGAACTAAATGTGATGATGTGCATTGTAATGCAATTCCTTAAAAGATAAGAAAGAAAAAGGAATTAAGGAGATGCGCTATCTTTCTTTGCCTCCCTTCACGTTAGAAAATGAACAGTCGGCCGGCGCCCAAGATGTCGTCAATCAAAATGACAAGAACAAGAATGGTTCGCCCAGGCCTGGCCCAACAATACAATCACGCGCATCGCTTTATTGTACGTACAGCGCAACGCAGCGCAGTGCAGTGCATAATTAATGTTCGCCAAATTTTTATAAATTTTTAAAATTTAAATAACAATTCAAGAGTCAGAATCAGGAAATGCGAAAATGTTTTGTTTGTATTTCCAGCTTCCTTCCGGAAATTCAGACCCAGCGCTAGCGCTACTCTTTTTACTATTTCATTTGCAAAAGGAGCGGAAAAATTCAAATTTATGCACATTTTTTTTGTTATTTCTCTGAAGATTTAGGGCATTGGGTGCTTAAATTCATATTTTTTAGGACGTAGTATTAAATAACAATCTGTGCAAAAAAATCTGCAGGTACTTTTTTTGTACGTACGTACGTTATACGTATGTGTGTCACATTTGCACTTCGCTGTAGCGCAGCAGAAAAAAAGTGAAAGTGACGCCCGTCCGTCATTTGATTCCATTCAAATCCTCTCCGTGCAAAAATCTTCCACGCCTTGCCTTAGCTTAGTGCTGAGTCCTGGCTTCAACAATGGAGACAAAAGTATTGGATAATAATGCGTGCCTGCCTGCCTACATACTACATAGACCGACAGACACATAATGATGATCAACTTATCAAAGGAGGAAAGGTACAGGGAAGGCAAGGGTTGTTCCCCTTCCTATCAAATCCAAATCCAAATAAAAACGTAGTGTTAAGAAAATAGGCCGCTGTAGTGCACTATGCATTCATGCATTCTCTAAGCTTGAATCTTTGACGACTTTAATTCCTTATGCGTAGCCGTGCTGTGCGGTAGCATGCCAAATTCAATTCATTAATTGAATCAATTGAAAAGGTCTTAATAGTTAAAGCTGCGCTGAGCTTCTGCTTCATTGTATAATTTTTGCGCGCCATGACCTGCGCTTCTGCGCACGCGTTTTCTTTACTATTGTGCAGAAATTACAAAATCAGAAGGAAAAACAGACTTAACTTTAGAATTTGCTAAATATTATAAAAAATTGTATCGTACTTAGCAAGCAGGTTAATATCAATATCCAACCAAGTATGACCTCGGGAAGTGAGATATCTGCTGCTAAAATTTAAAACCTTGGAAAAATAATTATGATGAGCTTGGAGCTCAGCTCACGTAGTGATTAGCACCTAACACAAGTTCAATGCGTAATGTTAGTTTGATCTAAGTTTTTACTTGAAATCTTCATTTACGAACGACGCATTTAGATTGAACAATTTAATAAAAAATAATTGAGTGCAAGGCCGTGCGTGTAACTCAGTCAGCGCTGTAAAATAACGAAGGGCCAACCGGAAATTCTTCGTAGAAGAAAAACCAAACTAATTTTGATCCAAGATACCACGTATTTCAAATTAGTAGGTTTTTTAGTCAATTAATTATGAACATCTAGTATTTTTTTTGAAGTCTTGGATCCAATTTAAACACATCAATGCGTAATGTTAGTTTGATTTAAGTTTTTACTTGAAATCTTCATTTACGAACGACGCATTTAGATTGAACAATTTAATAAAAAATAATTGAATGCAAGGCCGTGCGCGTTACTGAGTCAGCGCTGTAAAATAACGAAGAACCAACCGGAAATTGTTCGTAGAAGAAAAACCAAATTAATTTTGATCCAAGATATCATTGGTAGGTTTTTTAGTCAATTAATTATGAACATCTAGTATTTTTTTGAAGTCTTGGATCCAATTTAAACACGTGTGAAGAGTGAGCATTTGATTATAAAAAGAGGCGGGTTTGAACGTTTTTTCTTGCGGCGGGAGATTCAATTGACGTACGGGCTGGCAAATGAAATGCGTCAAAAGGGCGGTCAGGCCAAGCCTAAGCCTCACAGTGACTTGTAAAATTTTTGCACTGGACAAAGAAACGATCATTATAAATACGTACGTACGCATTTTTACCCGCGCAATTCTCATGACTAAATTCGCACAATTATAATTTGCCATTAGGGAGTTAATTGTGGGAATCACAAGCCGCAAAGCACATAATCAGGGAAATCGTTTTAAATTCCTTGAAAAAAAGAAATAAGTGCTGTGCTATTTGATCTAATTTTTTACATTCATGTTTAGATAATATTTGATCCAGAGTAACTAAAACTAATGTAAAACCTATGCATGCATGTGAATTTAATGTAAACAAAGCGTTACATTTTACATTATTGGAAAAGTACTTGAAAAAATGTTTTTTATACGTATATACGTACGTATCGCGTATTCCAGAAGTCAATTAAGTTGTCATTAGTCCAGGGTAGGCAGGCATACTGCTAAAACCACAATTTGCAAAAAATCTTTAGGATTTCCCATTAGTCACTTTTTCACTTTCGCTCAACGAACTAGAAACCTTCGATTTGAATTCAAGCGCATCAAATCCATTAATATTGTCCAGAAAAAAAAGTTACCAAATGAGAGTTATTCATCAAGTCTAGGCTAGATTTTACACTAATTAAGATATTCGTCAGTCTGAACAGAAACAAAGACAAGACAATCGATCAATTTTTCACTTTTTTTTCTTCATTTTTGCAATATTTTCCTACAAAAGTGCAAAAATGTGCGGAAAAAGTGACCCTGGCTATGTACTTTTTTATTCGATGCTTGCTGCTGGAACTCATTAGAGCTTGACTGACACGTGTATCCCTCAATTAATCTTTCTCTCGTGGCTTCCGCTTAAATTTTTAATATTTTTAACTAAAACTGAGATCAAGTTTAACAAAAATTGAGCTTTAAGCTTCAAGACATATTTTTGGGTATATCAGACACGTATAACCATGAAATTAAAATTCTCATGGTAAAAAATATTAAGCATCCACCGCCCAGCCCTGCTATTTCCTTCCTTTCCCTCTTCATTGTTTTTTTTTCTGCGCATCTAAATTTTGATTGTGACAATTATTATGGAAATCGCTATTGTTTTGATGCAGTGTCGTTGCCTTCATTAATATTTTGCTTTTTGCATTGCATTGTTCATAATATTCCGGCTATACGCTAAGGTTGTAAATAATATTTTACAATTCTGATACTGTGGCCTGTGGCGTGACTTTTGTTTTTGTTTGCTGACGCTAATTTTAACTTTATAGTAATGAGAGCAAATTAACTCATTTTCGTTCAGTAGTATATTTATTATTTAATCAAAGTTTCCTCGGGAATTCCAAGTGAGACAGTGGGCCGACTTAATTTTAAAGCATTACGATTTGATTTTAACGTCACCCAGTCAATAACCTGAAATAAAAAAGTTATTTTCTGCGTATTGACAGCGTTTTTCAAAATGAAACATTTTTGGACTCTAGTTCTTTGCTTCCCTGGCTGCGTTGCCCTTTCCAATTATTTAATAATGCAATAATAGAGAGTGCCCCGCCCACATAAACTCTAAATTATAGTGCAGATTCTCCAAAAGGGGGAACCCAGAGCCCGAGCCCAGACAAGACGTGATCCTTAATTATTCAAACGGGCAACGAGACTCATGGGTCATGGCATAATGAGTAGTAGCATATAATGCCAGGGTGATTTTCCATATGCATATGCATACAAGAAGGATACGACGCAACGCACCCTGGAGTCTAAATCCAAGCATTTTCTTCAGGTTCCGGTTAAAAGTCCAGAGAAAAATATAAACACGGATAATATGAACAAAGAATAGTAAAAATCATATACACGTATAAATAAAATTTTAAGGTTCATTCACATTCGCTAGGAATTCCCGTGTCGGTCCAGTAGTTCATTCTAATATATTTTAAGGATTTTTCCTGTTTTCTGGAAAAACAAAATAAATACGTTACGTACGTTAGTCTACATGACGAATCAAATGTGGTCAGAATAACGGAAGTGACAAAGAGAACTGAGGTCAAGTGTCGATGAATCTCAATGAAGACGAAAACACACGCGATGATCAAACCACAAAGGAATCCTCGGAACTTGAATTCATTGACTTGACATTGGTTAGAATTTCCAGTCTTGTGTAGTTCTAGTCTAGACCGGACAAGTTACAACAAAATTCCTGGAACAGAACAAAACGGCCCGATTTTTCTTCCTGGATTTAAACAAGAAATAAACATTGGCAAATTAAAATTTCTGCAGGATATCCTATATAATTAAACATTCGATATTTGACAATTAATATTTTTCACAACTGTACGGTAAATGGATTGACATTGACAAGGCAGGACAGAATATTTTTGTCTGTCAGCTTTTTTACATTGAAATTTGAATGCATTCTGATTTTGGTATATTTTCCTCACTTTTTATGTCAGCCAATGATGACGGCCTTTTGGCTTTATTTTTTTTCTAATTTTTCCCCGGGTATTAGATGCTTTACTCTACTCAAGCCGGGCATAACAATTTTATTATTATTAAGGCGGAAACCAAAAGGGTCACGAACCCGCGGCATGGCTTGGCATGGCATGGACTGGACACACAATACTCACATGGTTTTAGTCGTAGTAGTAGTATAATGTAAATAAAACCAAATTTAACGTAAGTAAATTCAGGTGTACGGACTTTGCACTCATGAATAATTGAGTTCTCAGTCGTAGAAGCTTTTAGAAAACCTAGCCTAAAAAACCGACAGAACTGTATCATCGCATAAGCATTCGCATTCGCATTGTTTTTCAGTTTTCTGAACAAATACGTAAAGAAAAAAACTTAAAAAATAGATTAAAAGATTCTAAAAATGTCAAATGGTTAAAGTTCAGAATAATAAATCAAAAGTGGCAACTCATGTACATGTACAGTACATGTACGGCACGTGATTTTTTATGACGAAATCTAATCTAAAATTATTTTGAGGCTTCCACCTCCAGAAGGGAAAGCAAAGGGGAGTAAGATCTCATAAAATAAGGGAAAATATTACCCGGGTATTATTTCTAAGGCTTTCTCTAAAAACCAGCATGTCAAGTCAACTCAATCCAATCAAAAATTGAATGAAACTCCAATTTAAGAGTAAACAATAGAAAAAGCAAATGCAAAGGGTTTTTGGGGAAAATAAATGAATCCTTTTTGTGTCGAAATAATAATTCAAAACGCACCACTTGAATGCATCAGCCAGGGGAGAAATTACTGTACTGTACGTGTTATTCCCGAACCGAAGTTTCGGAGTTTTGACTTAATCAGGAAGAAAGCTTAAAACCCACGGATTCCATCCATTTTATTGTAAACACTTTCGTCCGTCCGATTAAATGAAATGAAACCGAATAAAGTCTCGCGTCACCATTGTCTGGCTCTAGCTCTGAGTAAATAAATACATTTGGAATCCAGACAGTATAATTACATTTGGGTTCGCCCAAATTCCAGTCTAAAATCCATGGAAAACTCTGGAAATTCTAATCCAAAAACTTTGTTTTGGTCTAAAATCGATTTATAAATTAAAATGACCAAAAGTCCTTAATATTTGTGGATACATTTTTGCATGCATGTATTTGTATGTATGTTACAAGCAATTACATTACATCCATGTCAGTTACTGCTACTGCATTGTTTTTAATTGTTAATACCGAGTGTGAGTTCCTTATGACTGCAACAAGGGTAGAATTTATTAGTTGAGCCACAGATTAACCTTCAATAAATTCAACCTCAACATCAGCACGTTCCTTTCCTTCAGATTTTAAATGCAGTGCAAAACTGCAAGTGCAAGTGCAGCAAACAACATTTTATTAGTCATGAGATGGATGCATGCATGTGTATTTTGCAATGCAATTCTAATTTAAAATGCAATAAAATGAGTAAAGTGCNACGTTCCTTTCCTTCAGATTTTAAATGCAGTGCAAAACTGCAAGTGCAAGTGCAGCAAACAACATTTTATTAGTCATGAGATGGATGCATGCATGTGTATTTTGCAATGCAATTCTAATTTAAAATGCAATAAAATGAGTAAAGTGCAATAATAACTAGCCCTAGCTGGGGCCTAGCCCCAGCTCGACGTTGTTAGCTCAAGAAATCAAGGCATGGACTAACTTAAACCCTTCCAGCGACACCTGGGTTCAACTTTTGCGTGAGTATGGCTGCAATAACTTATCACGTTAAATTAAAAAACAACGTTTAATAATTAAAACTACAAACAACATTTTATTAGTCATGAGATGGATGCATGCATGTGTATGTTGCAATGCAGTTCTAATTTAAAATGCAATAAAATGAGTAAAGTGCAATAAGGAGTCAAGTATAGGCTAGGCGAGCTCAAGAAATCAAGGCACGGACTAACTTAAACCCTTCCAGCGACACCTGGGTTCAACTTTTGCGTGAGTATGGCTGCAATAACTTATCACGTTAAATTAAAAAACAACGTTTAATAATTAAAACTGACCTATTTCAACAAAATCACATTGGAAAAATAATTAATTAAATTAACCATTTCCGTATTTTATTTCATTCCAATTGTTTAATTGAACTGAACTGGTCCAAAGTCGCTATACCTGCAACAAGAAAATATTTTTTTGTTAGATTAGAATAATACATTAACATTAAAATTAAAATATACCTCGAAATAATCTAAGAAAACCCAACTGGACGAATTGCAACAGGTTCACACCTGATGTCAAAATTCGGTCTGAACCAAAGGATGGTAAAATTTTGACTTTAATTCTGATGTTGGAATCATCAACGTCATGTAAATAAAATTCTGTGACTCCTGGATTGAGCTTGGTCGTCAAAGGTGTTGGTGTTGGTGTTAACGTTGAGGTTGATACGGAGGACTCGGGTAGACAAATTTTTCCATCAACATGAAACCGACGGTCTGGTTCAGTGATTGGGACCTAAATTAAATTAACAATGATCTAATTTTTCATTTGAGTTTATAATTAAATTAATTATGCTAACCTCGACTAATTCCTTGACATTAATTTCTGTACAATTACACCCATTGAATGGAATTTCTAAACTTGGAAAGATTTCCCATTTCGTTTCTTTGGTTGACAATAATTTGTAATAATATCGTGAAAGCATCTGTTTATGCCCGAAAGTCGAAATTACGGAAAATAATTGCAAAGACCTGAAATATAAAGGTAAATCTAGTTAATGATAAATAAAAATATCCCAAGTCAGACACTTACACGTGTGGTGTGACCCTTCGAGGGCAACTGAGTCCAGAAATTCTCAAAAACGTTCCAGGAATCAATTTTCCTTCGACTATAGACGAAGATGCCTCGACGTAAGACAAAATCTCATCAGAATCTTTGACTAAAACTCCTACTCGCTCGTTTTCTCGTGACCACACTTGACAAACAACAACTTCTAATTCAATGGAACGACGATGGAGCAAGATGAGTCCAGAAATTCTCAAAAACGTTCCAGGAACCAATTTTCCTTCGACTAGAGAAGAAGAAGCCTCGACGTAAGACAAAATCTCATCAGAATCTTTGACTAAAACTCCTAGTCGCTCGTTTTCTCGGGACCAAACTTGACAAACAACAACTTCTAATTCAATTGAGCGACGATGGAGCAAGATTTGCTTCTGAATCGTACGGTCATTTAGAATTTTATAGGGAATCAGAGGAAGCAGGTTCGGTTGGGATGGACCTGGTCATGACAATACACAAAAATTTATTATGATTGTCCTAAGGCTGAAATATGTATAAATTTCTCACAGTATTTCAAAAACGAAGCAAATTTTAGGTCGATATGAATTTTGGCTTGCTGGATGGATGATTTTACAGATGAAAATTCATGAACTTGAGCAGAATTCACAAATTCAACGAAATCTGTACAAATTACAACTTCTTCACTCAAGCTTGGTAGAAAGATTTTTTGCCTATACATAGAACGATAATTAATTACTTAGTTAAGTATCCTTGAATTAAAAACCCATACCACGGAGAATGAATCTTGACGATAGGGTCTTCAGCGCTTAGCCCAGGAATAAATTGCTTGTGATTCTGCCCTGTTGTTTTAAAAATGACCCACTTCCATGTCAGCTCATTGTCACTAGATTTGTCAAGTTCAACGCAAAGGGCTAATAAAACCAAAGCTCCACTCTTCTCGTGAGCACTGCTCAATTTATGGATTTTAGTGATCAATAATAAAAGAATTTCTTTTGAGTCGGTTCCCAATTTCTGAATTTTTGACTTGGACGCCCAACATCTCAACGTGAAATTATGTTGGGCTACTGCTCGCTTTAACTGGCCAGATAAATTTAGCTTGGTTCTGAAAAATTAAATTAGATTAATTAATTTCCATGAATAAAATTAAATTATAATTCTGTACTCACTTGGATAAACTTAGTTTGCTATTTTGTCGATCTCTTTGTAGCTGCAAATCCAATTCAGATTTAGACGGAGAATCATCCATTGTAATTTCCATAGAATCAGCCTGTACTTGAGCTAAACGACTGCAACTGCGATTACTACGGTTAGGGGTCAAACTCAATGGAATTGGAATGCATTCTTGGCTCTGACCGTGACCTTCTGGAGAATACACTTCCAATATTTCTTCAGAACTCATCTCCCTTTGAAAATTGAGTCTTCTTGAATTAATTTTCATAGTTTTCTTCATTGGTGGTCGTCTGGGTGGAGTTGTTTCTAAGGATTTCATGTCCACTTTCTTCCAGCAAGATCCAACAGAAAGACTCTTCTGGCTTTCACTTTCACCATGAATCGAAGGAGATTCTGGAATTATTGTGACTTCAAGGTCAAGGTCATCTTCGATTAGGATTTTTCTGGGTGGTGTATTGTAGAATTTTTGGCTTAATTGACTTTGTCTTGGGGACTTTGATGGAGATTCGTCAAATATGTCAGTCGCAGGAGTTTTGGGACTTTCAGCTAGAAATCTATAAAAAATCAAGAAATTTAGTTTAAAACTATATAAAAATATTATAAAAGATTACCTACCTTCTAAGCATGAAAGATGTGCTAAGACTTGAACTTGAACTCGGCCTTCGTTTTACAGTCGGAGGAGTTCGCTGAAGTTGAAGCTGAAAATCTTCAAGTCCAAGTCCATATCCAGTACTTTGAGTATTGGCATTGGGGCTGCGACTTCCATTAATAGAATCTGAATCTACATCGTCTATAGCTTGATATTTGGTCGGAGAATCCTCAAACACATCATTAATCTCTGGCCCTTGTATTGACTTTGCATTTTCATTTACTTTTCTAGTTTCATTTAATAATTTTCGTTTTGGAGTTCTCGTCGACGACGGCTTTGTCTGTAGTTTTCCTTGTCGCCGGAGAAGTGATGTAGAAAATCCATCTTGGCTTTGACTAGAATCCTCTTCAATTTCTCTGTATTTGGCTGGAGAGTCAATGAAAGGGGAAAACGAAGTACTCTCAGATTCCATTGTTGCAATTCAAATATCACTAGAATAGGTTTGGAAATAATTAATTTATGAAATAACCTTTAACATTTGACATAAACACAATACACAAATGCTCTTTAACATTAACATTAAAAAATTCAGTGCAATTTTTAGAATAATTAATTAATACTTACGGACGGGTTCGTAGCTGACCTTGACCAACAAACAATTCCAAAAAAAACTTGAATTTTGAAACTGGACAATGCACATGTATGTACGATGTACACTGCAAAAGACTTGAAATGAATTTTGTTAATAGAGAGAAAATAAAATTATGACTTTCGCGGGTTAATCGGATTCCGTTCAAATTGAGACAAGCTGCAGCGCGGGAACTCTAGTCGCTTTTGATTTTATTCAATATATTTTTCTGCCAACGTGGTCGTGTGCTCGTTCCGTTCGTCTTGTCAAAAATCTAATAAAAATATTGACTTAATAAAGGAAATAAAATAAAATTCTGAGGCAAGGTTTGACAGACTGTGTAGCCTTTACCTAAACTTTCGTTTTGCAAGATTTATCGGTAAGATAATCGGACTGATCTGGCTGAGAACATTTAAATTTTATTATTTAAATTTGTATTTCTATTTTTCTCTAACTACACGGTTACGGTTAGATCCTGTCTCCTTGTGATTTGTGATTAATTCATGTGGCACATTATATTCTAGTTAACTAATCATTCTGAATTTTTTAGGTTTGATTTATTGGAAAGAGAATGGGAAGATCTTCAAAGGACCGCCGTGACATTTTTTACCGGCTGGCCAAGGAGGAAGGATGGCGAGCACGGAGTGCATTTAAGCTACTTCACATTGATTCATATTTTAACATTTTTGACGGCGTGACACGAGCCGTGGATTTATGTGCAGCTCCTGGTAGTTGGAGGTAATTTGATTTAAAGTACATAACAAATAAAATATCATACAAAATTTTATGCCATTTCATTTTTATTAGCCAAGTTCTTGCTCAACAACTCCGGAAAAATAATTCTTATATCGACAAGAAGAAATCTGAAAAAGAAATGGATAAAGATTCTGGAAATGAATGTGGAGAGAGGGGAAGGGTTAGCCCCTGAAAAAATAATTGAAGATGCTGTGGGAGGAAATGCTGTTACCACTGAAGGGGCAGGGGAAGCAGCAGCTCCACCAGAAACTTACATTGTTGCAGTTGACCTGCAAACAATGAGTCCGATTCCAGGGGTCATTTGCCTCAAAGGAGACATCACTGAAGAGAAAACAGCAATGGAAGTCATTAAAAATTTGGGAAATTCTAAAGCTCAGCTCGTGGTTTGTGATGGTAAGGAAATCAAGTAATGTTTTTAATTGAATAATACTTAATTTCCCAATTTTTTAATTTAGGTGCCCCTGATGTCACTGGTTGGCACGGAATGGACGAGTTTCTTCAAGCTCAACTTTTGTACTCTGCACTTAACATTGCGACATTAATTCTGGAAGAAGGTGGAACTTTTGTGGCTAAGTTTTTCAGAGCAAGTGCTCTTGGCGTTGAAACCGTGTATAGTCGTCTCATTTTATTTTTTGAGGAAGTCACGATTGCAAAACCAAGGAGTAGTCGTTCAACAAGTATTGAGAGGTCAGGTTTTTCTTATTATAAAAAATTATTTTCAATTTTTACTTAATTTTTATATTTTCCTATAGTTTCGTCGTTTGCCGTAATTTCAACCTCCCTGCTGATTTTATCTCTGGTAAATTGATAAAATTTGCTGAAGAATTTCATGGAATGGATCTGAATAATCCTAATCCACAAATGAGGGATAAAATAATAAAATTCGTAGCCTGTGGTGACCTTGACGGTTACGATGCTGATACGACTTACCCCTTCCATGGGGTCAGCCTACCCCCAGTTCAACCACCAATCGACCCTCCATACGCAGAAGCAGTGCGTCGACGCAAAGCAGGTCTTAACCGTAACCTTGACCTTTCTAATGAAGAAATTAAAGCTAAGGAAAAACAAGAACTAGAAAAATCCAAACACAAACCACCAAAGCAAAAAATCAAAAAATGTTTCATTCCAAAAACACAAGAACAAATTGATGCAGAGGAAGAAGAAATAGATGCAGAAAATGAGACCGCTAATGAAGCTAATGAAAAAGAAAGGATAAGAAGACACAAATGGTTAAGTGGATCAGAACCAAATAACCCAGAAGCCATGTACGAAAGACGCCGTGTGGCCTTAGAGAAAGCCATATCTGAAAATCCAAAATATGAGACTAAGCGCAAATATTTTGCGGATTTGTTTAAGCGGAGAGATGAATTAGAAGCAGCTGGGAAGCCATGTGATTATGCAATAATCCTTGAAGAATTCAAGCAAAATGATATGGAAGCTTACAAATTTTTGGCAAGGTTATTCCGTCGTGGTTGTGAGACTGTGTATGAAACTGCACTTGAATATACGGATGAATCTGAAGATGAATTTCCAAACTATGAATACCTCAAATACAACACGAACGAAAGGCGAGATCACTTTATAAAACGATTGCGTAAGGGAGATAGAAAAGCCAGGCATTGGGACAAATATTCAGCTAATCCACTCAATTTCAATGCAAAAGAGTTCAAACCAGACCGAGAAGAATTTAAGAAATTAAGTGACGAAGAAAAGGTTAAAAAATAAGAAATATATTATTTATTTGTAGGTCTAAATTTATCTAATTTTTTTAAACAGGTTGCAGCATATCGAGCTGCAGCTGAAGCCGGCATGAAAATTGACACTGGACGTTACCTCTATCCATTTGAATTTGGTGAAGAAGACAAAGACACAGAAGAATATAAAATTGAGCGTTGGATCCACGCAGGATCTTGGGAACCGGAAGGTGACGACGGTACTCATCAATTTTGCAAGTCATTTCCTGCTCGTAAGGAATGGGGAGAAACATTTCCAAGTTCCGATGAACTCAAACAATTATTTTGTTCTCATCCGGCAAAAACTCATTTGCATGGAGCAAGGATTAAAATATTTTTGAGTTTTGGTGGTGGGGCTGAAAAATTAGTTGGAGATATTCGAGAAAAAGAAATTATGATGCCTGCTCCCCGTATGGATTATCCTAATCATAAACACACGATGAAAATGTTAATCAAATGGATTAAGAATAATTTAATTGTGGAAAGACCTGAACTTTTTGTTACGGAAGATGGAAACGTTCGTCCTGGAATTCTTGTTCTGATTAATGATATGGATTGGGAATTATTGGGGAATGTGGAATATTGGCTTGCTGAAAATGATCGATGTGTCTTTCATTTCTACACTACATGGAGGTTAAAGGTCAAAAATCTTATTTTTATTGTATTTCAAAATTTAAATATACACTAAATAATTGCGTTGATGAAAATTGCAAATTGCTTGATAATATTTTGGTTTTATTTTGGCTCAGGTCGACTTTGCTTACGATTTACATTGCACGATTGCATTTACGTTAGTATTATGTTAGTAATTAATTAATAAGTTCACAACATGTCGAAATTGACAACTAAAACAAATGCGAAATCATTAAAATGCGGTAGTTCTAACTAATTAAGTCGAACAATTTCAATTTACAATGCAAAGTAATTTCAAGGCACTTTTTACCACCGGTGTTCTATTCAGCCTTAATCTTTAATCACTCAAATCACCCTCTAAATGCAAAATTTGTCTGACAAATCTTCAAATTTAAAATGCATGGTCACAATCACTGTACAATTGAGATTCACTTCCCGGTTATCCAATTATCTTGAATCGTCGTCGTGAAATTATCCGAATAATATCTGGCTATACGATTGTACAAGAATTTGGTGGTATGACCGGAGGGCCTACCCATGGCTCAGCCTTGTTCGTCTACAATGTAAAAGAGCCCATCACTGGTTATGTCTTCAATTTGACCGTCTTCCTTGGCCTTTTTCCGATGACACGTATAATAATACCCCATTTCTGCCATAGTCTTGATAGGTCTCACTGCCTTGACTGGGACTTCAAACTTAGGGACACCATCCAGTACCAAATTAGTGTTAAACTTGTTTGGATTTTCTATGCTCCAAATATAAAGGTCAATTGCTCTTGTGTGACTCCCTGCAATGCTAAATGTTCCAGAATGGCCTTTTTCCGATGACACGTATAATAATACCCCATTTCCGCCATAGTCTTAATAGGTCTCACTGCCTTGACTGGGACTTCAAACTTAGGGACTCCATCCAGTACCAAATTAGTGTTAAACTTGTTTGGATTTTCTATGCTCCAAATATAAAGGTCAATTGCTCTCGTGTGACTCCCTGCAATGCTAAATGTTCCAGAGCCAGGTTGACAATAGCCAAAATTAGGATAAAAATCCGCTGTCCCCAAAGGTATCAAAGTTCCATAGTGATTCACAGGTGAAAACCAATCAGAAGGGTCCAATAAATTATCATAACCATCCGTATGAATCACATCAACGATTCCCTTTGCATCCGTAGGATTGAGACGAAGGGCCATAAATTCCCCATGTTCAAATGCTGGGCCAGCAGGGTCAAGTCCTGTGATTCGTTCAAAAACTCCACTCTTACGCCCAGCAATTCCAAGCAAATGAGCCCCTAAGCTATGCCCTACCCCCCAAATCACAACTTTTGGGTCATACTCAGCAATTGCAGAAGCTATTGGGGCTAACCAATCACCAACAGCTTGGATATTAGCTCCTGCTTGTAAATATTCAATGGCCAAAAGGTCAGCTCCATTACCCCAACCAACGAGGATGATAAGTTGATCAGCTGCCAAAGGGTCAGCCTCTGCTGCTGCTTCACCCAACATTGCATCTTTCATAGAAATCATCCAAGGGGTATCTACAGTGTTGCGGAAGCCATGAGCAATGAAGACAACCCTCGAAGGGGTAGGAGAGGTCAAGTACCCATTCTCAGTCAACAAAGAAACGACAGAAGAAGGTGGGATGTCCCAAGGGATACGTACCGCTTCTCGTTTTCCGCGATAAACGCAAAGTTTTGGTTGAATCACTGGCAAAGTCCAAGAAGTTGGGTAGAATATACCCTTTGGGCTCATTGTTCCGAGTCAAAACTCAAGGGCACAGGTCAGGTCAGGTCAGCTTTTGGATGGAATATTTCACAACCACCTTACCTTGAAAATAAAAATGACACAAGGAGATTTAAGCAAAATCGCATCAAAATAGGACTTAGTTTAGAAATATTTATAATTTACTTACTTGAGAAAAGTCAAATCTCAAACAAAACCCAAGGGATACGTACCGCTTCTCGTTTTCCGCGATAAACGCAAAGTTTTGGTTGAATCACTGGCAAAGTCCAAGAAGTTGGGTAGAATATACCCTTTGGGCTCATTGTTCAGAGTCAAAACTCAAGGGCACAGGTCAGGTCAGGTTTTGGATGGAATATTTCACAACCACCTTACCTTGAAAATAAAAAAGACACAAGGAGATTTAAGCAAAATCGCATCAAAATAGGACTTAGTTTAGAAATATTTATAATTTACTTACCTGAGGAAGGTCAAATCTCAAACAAACGCAATGTTTAAGTTAGAATTTAACACTAGCACGGCCTAAAATTAAATTTTGTGATGTTTCCTCCTTTGTTTGGTGTTGGCCGAGTGCAAGTACAACCACAGTGATTGCTTATGCTTCTATGAAATTAAATTAAATGTAAAAGGAAGTACGTACGTGTAGAATACTTGGGAGATAAAAATGAATTGAATTGAGGTGGTGTGATCACCACACGAGTAAATAAACAACAAAATACAACGCAATTTGCATGAAAAGTAAAAAAGTGTATGAACTTTTATGTATTGAGCTAGACGAATGAAACTGGCGCTACAACATGTTTTACCACCCTTTGGCCATTATAGTCTAGTCTACTCAGCTGTTGCTTGCTGTTTTTGTTTCTGTTCATGTATTCATTCAGATATACCCCAAGTAAAAAAGTGATAATCGCATCATTCTTGGGTATGGACACTGGACATGGACACTGTTGTGGTGTGATCACGATGGGATTGCATTGCATTTCTGGTGTTGTTGTGGTCAATTCATAGGACCAATTAATCTACGAACGAATGATAAATTGACAAGTGTTAAAAATTAAAAATAAATGAAACTAACTAAAGACGCATTTTAATTCATGTGTGCAGTGTGCATGTATGAATGACATGAAACAGAAATCCAAGTTTTAGTAAAATTCAAGATTTGTAAGAATTTATGGTTTATTAAAATAGAATGGGACAAAATTCGCCCTTAAAGGGCAAAATTGACAATAATTACAAAATAGAACTTTCCATACATCAATTCAGTCAGTCCGACTCAGACAGATTAGCTAAACTTGCTTGCTGAACTTCCTTAGAAAATAAAATTGCAAAAAAAGTCCAGAGTTGACTGACAGGTTAAATTATATTTTTATTATGCTTATATGGTCGTTCGACTGGATAATCTGGAAAGCTGGTAAAGCTATAGGCTGGAGCATTTGACGTACACGTGTCCAGCTGTTGGGATGTACACAATTCAAGATTTCTAGCTCACACAGTCACAGTGAAACCGGTGACAAAAAAGTGAGAATAAATCTGCCTGTTCATTCACAAATAAAACTATCGCTGAACTCTTCAGGTCAAAGGGCAAGACAAGGAACCTGATAACGCCAGTGACCGACCAGCCATTCAACGGTAATATCAGTTCGGTAAGTTCAGTAAAAACTTTTCTACATTTTGTATCTTGCATTTGTATTACGTTTCATTTTCCGACGACTTCAATCTCAATATTGAATTGCAAACAGTCATGTCGACCCCAGGAGAATTAATTCCACCGATTCCTTTCCCTTTGGACAAGGACTTTCTTCCAGAATTGACACAAATTGCCACTGATTGGGCTCTTCTTCATGGTAAGCTTGACAATCCACTAAAAAATTAAGAGTTGGTGTTTGCAATTTATTGATATATTTTCTAACAGGAATTGGAATGCGTTCCAGAAGTAATTTTTCTTTGGAATCAATAACAATTGCTCCATTCCTTCTCGTCCCCACGCCATTCCCAGCCAAGGAATTCCAAAAAGTTGTGAAGATTCAAAAGAGTTTTAACATTCTAATGCATAAAATTGCATATGATGATGAATTTTTGAGGAAAACATTGTCTACGTAAGTATGCTTAAAGCATTTTTAATTATTTCCCCATATCATGGGGTAATTCTTCAATTTTGCATTGCTTTTTGCATTTAGTACAATTGAGGCTGATGAGTTTACTGGTCGACTTTTCAAAATCTACGACATGGTCCAAAAGCGTGGGTTTGCGCCTCAGGTATTTGTAAGAAATAATTTAGTGACGACTTCATAATTAATTTGGGAATTGTTCCAGAAAGTGTCACTTGGTCTTCTTCGGTCTGATTATCTTCTGGACAGTCCTAGTCCTTATGCAGCTAAACAAGTGGAGCTCAATACAATTGCTTGCAGCTTTGCACCTTTGACCTCTGTTTTACCCCAATGGCACAGGTGAGGTCAACACAAAAAATTAAGGATTCTGGATCTAATATTAATTTGGTCAATTTTAATATCAGGCAAGCACTGTCATTATTGGGACGGCACGACCTTGTTGAAAAGGTGACAGAATCTACGACACTCAAGAAAAATATCCAAAAAATATCCAAATTCAGCTATTTTTTTGGTTATTTTTGCTAGGTTCCTTTGAGCAACTCATTGAATGGCTACGTGAATGGAATATTGGAAGCCTGGAAGATTTATAATTCCGAGAAGTAGGGAAATTTTTACTTTTTTTTACTTGAATTTGACTCTTGGACTTAAACTTTCGTTAATTTACATTTTTCGGGATACAGTGCAGCAATTCTTTTTATCGTTGAAGAAATTACGTACAATGTGTGTGATCAGAGAATGTTGGAATTTGCAATTATAAAACAAAATCCAAAAATCCGGGTTCTTCGTCGTACACTGACTCAAATTGGAAAGAATGGAGTTTTGAAAAACGGAGAAATTCTAATTGTGTAAGAAAATTAGCAAATAATTTTAAAATTTAATACGTTAAGTTAATAAATTTTTACTTTACAGGGATGAGTGCGAAATTGCCGTGATTTACTTCCGTTCTGCGTATGACCCTTCGTTTTACCCTTCAGAAGTTGAATGGGAAGCTCGAGTCCTGATGGAACAATCACGTGCGATCAAATCTCCTTCAATTCAATATCAATTAGCAGGGACAAAGAAAGTGCAGCAAGAATTGGCTTTGCCTGGAGCCCTCGAAAGATTTTTCCCCAAGGGGTCAGAGGAAATAGATTCACTTCGTGAAGTCTTCACTGGACTTTTTTCTATTGATACGGTAAACTAACTCAATTTCCAATTTCTTTGAAAACATTTGTAATTGCAATTTTTTGATTACGCTTAGAATGACCCCACGGCTGATAAAACTATTGAAATGGCCATGAACAATCCTGCCAAATACGTCCTCAAACCCCAAAGGGAAGGTGGAGGAAATAATATTTATGATGAAGAGGTCAAAACTTATTTGGAGAAAATCCGTGACTCTCACGAACGTAATGCTTGGATTCTGATGGAAAAAATTAATACACCATTGCAGAAAAATTACATGGTTCGCCCTGGACTCCTTGAACCAATTTTTACAGATACTGTTAGCGAACTTGGGATTTATGGCGTTATTATTGGGTAAGGTCAAAGGTCAAGATTCATAAGACACTAAATTTATCCTTTGGTTTGGTTTTGATCTCAGGGATGAAAAATCGGTGAGCTTGAATGAGCAAGTGGGTCATATGTTGAGGACCAAGGTCAGTTCTGCTAATGAGGGTGGAGTCAGTGGGGGAAGTGGTGCATTGGACAGTGTCTTTCTTGTCTAAAAAATCTAAAAAATATTCCAAAGACAAATATTTACACATTATTTTATTGCAATGTAAATTAATCGAGACAATTCAAGTAAAAAAATAATTTAATGTGTACTTGACTTCAGTAAAATGAATGTAAATTAAGCAGTATATTTGAGACACCGAGTCTCTTGATGAGTTTTGAAGCATTTGATCGTACAATATCGGATCCCACATTGACCACAAGTGTACGGAGAGGGCAATCCACAAACATTACAAAATTTACGAGGGGGATACTTGGAGGGAGGAGCCACAGCCTTCGCATATTGTTCGCCACGCACCACAGAATCTTCTTCCAAGAGTTGAGCAAATGTTTTGCGATACCTGATAAAATCATAAGGAAAAAAGTAGCATCATAGTCATCTCCGTATTTTACTTGTTTTACTTACATTTTATAATATTCGGCTGGACGATATTTTTTATTACGAGTGGCTCGAAGTTTTCCTTTTTCCTTGGGCGTAGTCATTGGGGAAGTATCTGCAATGGTCTCAGCGAATTTTGGAAGCTTTTTACTCATGACTGGAATTGAAATACACGAAAATCAGACTCAGATATAGGTTAATTTTTCATGATGGTCATTGCTTTACCCAAATCCGCATGTGGTTCTTCTTGAAAATTGTCCATTTCGAGGGCATCTAGTTGCCTCCTATGCCTACGCTCCCTAGAAATATCATCAAGAACTTTTCCAGAATTCGTGGATCGACCTTCACGATGAGGAACAGTAGGGACAGGACCTGATGCTGCTGAAGTAGAAGGCAGACGGTTCAGCAAAGGCAGTAGCCGAGGTCGAAGTTGAAGCCATGACTTGAGTCGGTGGGAACATTTCCAGAGTGAACCAATCAATGAACTAATTAATAGGAGGGGAAGGAGAAAATCTACTAGTTTTGAGTTTATTCGGCAAAGGGAACGCTCATTTTATCCATCAATTCATCAATTTTATCTTGAAGAAGTTTGACGACGTCTGCTTGAATAAAAATGTGAGTTTCGTCTAAGTCATTCAAAATAAACTTTTTTCCAAGGGCTAATGTATCATCCAAGTGGAGAAGGAATTGTTTCATAGCAGGGTCACTGAAAATATTCATCAAACGTTAAATTACTTCTTGCTTCAATTTTTCAGTAAATAAATTAGCCAATAAATGCAATGCAATGCCTTACCATTCAACAAGGACGCCTTTTGTAAACGTTGACCATACTCACAAACTGACCTCCGGTTATCTTATACCAGCAAAATTGAAACTGTAGAGGGTCAAATCCAAAATAAAATAAATTATAAAAATTATTTCGGATCCTTTTTTCCGAGTTGTTTCTTCGTCCGCCGAAACTAAAATGAACCCGCGCGCGATTTGGGCGAATTCCATGTACATTAAGTTAGAACCAAACCAAACCCAGAACCAAAGCCAAAACCAAAAAATTCTTTATTTGAAAAACGTCCACGCCCATACAAACAGACTTTGTTCCCTTTATCACCCTGAGTGTTTTAGGCTGTTGCTCAATGCTCCCAGCCTGCGCAAACAAAAGTTATTGCATTTTGAAAAAAGTTCAAAATTTTGAAAAATCGATTTTCAAAAACGTCAGAGCCCATACAAATAAATTTTGTTCCCCGTATCACCCTGAGTGTTTTAAGCTATTGCTCAATGCTCCCAGCCTGCGCAAACAAAAGTTATTGCATTTTGGAAAAAAGTTCAAAATTTTGAAAAATCGATTTTCCAAAAACGTCCGAGCATACAAATACATTTTGTTGCCACACATAATTTTTTTTCTACTCATTCCGGTCCCCTGACATGGAAAAAGTTAAAAGTTGCCTGTTGAAATCATAATTTTGAAAGTTATGATTTTTTGAAATTTTGGCCAAAAATTTTTTAATGGTCTCCCCTAGGAAAATTAAATTTTCATGGGTCTACAGGTAAGATATAGGAAAATATCAGATATCAAAAAATTCGATTAGTCCATCGTATTTGTATTATTTTTCTGCAAATTTTAATACCTGATTCGGACCATTTCGATAAAATTGATTTTTCGTCAATTGAGTGAGAATTTCAAAGTGTTTGCCAATTGTAAAATATCAGAAGCCATGACCCCGTAATTGTGAATTGGGGAT
>WJEZ01000279.1:0-33746 GCA_009869925.1 Thalassaphorura encarpata
TAAGTTTAAGCGTAATACAAGTAAACGAAAAAAAATTTTTAGCATTTAATGAGTAATTTAAATGTATAAAATCGATAAACCAACCAAAACGCACAAAGAAATAGGATTTCATGCTACGGAAAAAGAAAAACTCAAATAACGTGACACTGGATAGCTCAGAATGTTTGGGTTTAGTTGATATGACATGAAAAAAAGCTCATCTTTAAAAATATAAACATTTGCGCATACACTCATTTTCCTTAACCAAATCATAGAAGATTACATGTCCAATGTAAGGAATTAATGAGGCAATATAAATTCACGCAAATTTTTATACAAACAAACACTCACACTAATATAGGCAACTTTTTCTTATAGAGTTTGTTCATGTTCAAAATGTTAAAGCAAAAAGGTGACTTTCTTGCAGAATTCAAGTTTTGTTTCAGCCCATGACCATTAATTCTGATATAATTCGGTACTCATTTGAAAGGAGGAATATGAATAATGTTGATTTGACAATCATTGAAACACATGGGAGGAACTCTATTAAATTTATTCAACAAATTGCTTTACTTCGTGGGATTCGTGAACCTACGTTTGAAATATTTGATTCGGTATTAATTAATTTTATTTGTTTCTACTGCCAACGACCAATCATCGATTTATTGCCAATTCCACATCCATGGATTCAATCATACCAAGTCAATGGGTTGACAAAATTTTGGTTTTTATCCCACAAAAATCTTCATTTGACCTCATTTCTTGTCTTTGCTAGTATGAAAAATCACAGAGGCCGCAGACCCACCTGTAGCCTGACTTTCTACAGGGAAAATAACAAAAAGCCAAAATTTGGACCGAACTCGGAGCAAACGCATTGTGAATTACTTCAAATAGCCCACGCGCATAATTTCTCATTTGAAGAGTTCACTTTTGCCAAAATCAGGAAATCACCATCTCTTGGATTTTACAACGTATTTGGTTTGGATGAGGATCTCATTAAAGAATTAAAATTAAATATGATGGAAATATTAAGAATTCGGTTTGAACCATTTAATTTGTTTTTCATTTTGGATAAAAATTTAATTTCACAAACAAATATGGAGGCTCTGTTCACTGCAATTGATTCTTTCACTTGACTATTTTGCTTAATTTTTCTGGCTTTGGTAAATTTGAGTTTATTTTCTATTGGATCAAGCCGTTGTACATTTGAACTTGGCGGTTTGATTCGAAATCTGATTTTATTCCTTGGAACAATTTTAAACCAAGGAATTCCACTGCATTCAACTACAAATTTAAAAGGTAAATTAATTTTTGGTCTTTGGATTTCGGGTGCAATTGTGATTTCTAATGGCTACAGTGGCGTCCTCTCTTCCCTCATGACTCAACCAGTGGTTCCTCCATATCCCACAACAATGGAAGACCTGATAAATTATCCAGAATATACCATCCTAAGTTTCTCTGAAGTTCGCAGAATTGAGGAAAATGCGTTTGAAGTAGTTATACCTGAAATTAATACTCGTTTTAATAGATCAATTTCCAAATCATTTTCTAAAATTGTACCTCGAATAAATTACATGGCTCAGAAAAATATCCTCTCGCACCCAGAAAACATAAAAAAATTCAAAAAAGATGCGCTGACAGGTCGACTTTTTGCAACAACTAAATCCTTATCAAGAAATTTTGGTTTAATCGAGGGCTCTATGTTGGCGACTGTAGTGAAAAAAATTATGAAAAGCATTTTCTGCCATGACAAAATAATTTTAGATGAAAACAATCTCTGGATATCCTGGTCTAGATGTAAACTTTGCATCAAAAAAATTTATTTACAAACTAATTTTACCAACAATTAGAGTCATGGATGAATCTGGCATTTATAACAAATGGAAGGAAGTTTATAATTTTTATCTAAAACTTGTCACGTCCACGGCATATTCCTTGTACGTTAATAATATTTTGCCAGAGCATCAACATTTAGCTCCAATTTTATTCAATTTGCCAGAACCTCCTTCTCCACCTCGTCCCATTAAAATAAATTTGATCAAAATCCCACTCACTGTTTTTTCTATTTTTATATTATTAGCTTGTTTTGTCTTGCATTTAGAATTACTTAGCATGATTTTATTCAATTTGCTAACCCACGTTGCTCAATTTGCTAGAAATAGATGCAAGCAATTGTCCAAACTATTTCTGTGTTTTTATCGACTCAGTTTAAATATTCCCGCAAAATGAAAAATAAATTGTAACATTTTTACCATTTTTTAATTATTTATTAAAAATCCAATGATTTTTAAAGTACGTACATTCATTCAATTCGTATTTCCATTGACTATTTAGCACTCATTGAGAGATCAAGTGCAAGAGCATGCGCGCGCGCAGGTACTAGAATTTGGTTCCATTCATTTCAATTCGATTGTAAAAGTCCACAGCGTCTTGAGCTAGAATATCAGGAACTTCAATGGCAGTGAAATGTCCACCTTTCCTTGCTTTTGTATAATGAACGATTTGTGGGTATTTATCATTCACCAAATATTCATTTTGCGAATTCCAAAAATCTTCTGGCATGTTTAAACATGCAGTTGGCACTTTTACTGGCATTCTAAAAAAAGGCCAAAAATTAATTTTCATGGCGGGAGATTTGAACTTAAATGTTCTTACGTATCAATAGCATAAGCCAATGGATTATTTGCAAATGCTTCATAGTACAAACGCATGGATGAAGTGATTGTGTTTGTAACCCAATAAATCATGACAGAGTCGAGCAATTCATCCAAATTAAAATGTGGCAAAAGTCCACCATTAGCGTCGATTTCTTCCCTTCAGATTTGTAAATGTTGAAAATTTTTCCAAAATATATCCTGCCAATCCACTTGGTGAATTTGCGAGTGCAATTCCTGCGATTTCATTCAAAATTAATAAATTATAAAAATTAAAAATTATAGAAATTTAAATAAAAATAAGGAAAAATATTTTTACCTAGTGTATCTGGCTTTGTTGTTTGGTGATGGAAGTACCCTAAAACAGGCAAATAAATTATCAAAATAATTATTGACCAATTATTCAATTAATTAGTAATGTATTTTAATTACCAGTTTCTTGAAGTAGAGTTGTCATGTATTTGTTAAGTGGGAAAAGTCTACTTGCTTCATCATCTCCAAATGCGCGTCCACGATAAACTTGTCCAGCGCCTAGCTTGAGGAAAGATCTCCAATGGAATGTAAAGCACATGCTCAGATGAAGTCCCATCACACTAATGAATTAATTAATTATCATAATTAATTGTAACTTCACTAATTTAATGCAAATATAATTTTTTTCACCTTTCAGGAAACATTGTTGCCATATCTGTAGCAATTAGCGCACCCCAATCTGCCCCGTGTACATAAAATTTTGGGTATCCAAGTCTTCTCATTAGTTTCAAAAATATTTGAGCCATTTGTGGAACACCAAGTCCTGGTTTAGCAGCTGCGTCGGAAAATCCATAGCCAGGAAGAGATGGAATAATTACCTGAAAAAATTAAACAGTCAGTTTGGGGCAAATTGAGACTGTGCAATATACTTACATCAAAGTTGACATCAGAGTAAGAAGGTTCCGTAAGTAAAGGAATGACTTTTTGAAAATCTACAAAACTACTTGGCCATCCATGAAGTAGGAGCAAAGGCCTTGTTTTTTTATTGCTATTTGGTTTTGGTCTTGCCCTTTGGAAATGAATGTCAAGTCCATAAATGGTCGTCTTGTAATGAGGATACAAATTCAATCTTTTTTCCCGGGCTCTCCAGTCATATCCATTCAACCAATAATTTGTCACATTTTTCAAAAAATCTGAATTCATCCCGTAATGAAATCCTGTTTTTTCAAGGGGCGGTGTGAGACGATTTCCTTCTGCTGATGTTTCAAGGCGAAGACGTGCCTTTAAATCTTGTAAAACTTTTTCATCCACTTTAATTTCAAAGTTTCGAATCGAAGTGACCTCTGTTTGTCCTTCTTTTGATTTTGGACCCCAAAATGGCGGTTTTTTCTCGGGGTCATCTCCAAGAAACACACCCATAATGAAATCCTGTTTTTTCAAGGGGCGGACTGAGACGATTTCCTTCTGCTGATGTTTCAAGGCGAAGACGTGCTTTCAAATCTTGCAAAACTTTTTCATCCACTTTAATTTCAAAGTTTCGAATTGACGTGACTTCTGTTTGTCCTTCTTTTGACTTGGGACCCCAAAATGGTGGTTTTTTCTCTGGATCATCTCCAAGAAACACGGAGACAAGACCACTGCCAAAATTACGAACTCCACTTGCAACAGAACTTACGACCCTTGGCACTGTGCTAAGAACTCTTTCTGGAAGAGATGCTCCTTCATCGTCGTCATCTGCGTCCTGTGATATCACCAATTGGGGCAATGTGATCAAGGCAAAAATTAGAAAAAATAACTTTGGATTGCACCAAACCATGGCTATGACTACGTTCTGCTTTGCACAGCTCTAAGGCAAAAGTAGAAATGAATTTGTTGAGTTGAATGAACAATTCATTTATTAAGATTTGTACGAGTGAATAAAATGACTCACGGAAGAACTATTAATTAATTAATGGTGAAAGGAAAATTAAATGTGTTCCAGTTTTTTTACTTGCTCTTCCTGCCTTTGCCTTTGTATTACGTAATGTAATTAAATTAAATACACATGTATCACTGCACATTGCATATTGCATTACGGAAGGAAAGTGAATCTCGTTAACAAACCTGTTTACCATGTAGTTTCCGCTCATCCTCTCATGTACATGTAAAAAAAGTAATAGTAGCTTTGATTTTTGACATGTGGTTTTTGTTCTTCGCACGATTTTACCTGTTCTACTTTTACACACATTTTGCCCATCAACGCAAATCTTTGTATTTTGCATTACAAATTGATTGATTGTAGAAACGAGCCACACGTACATAATTTTTTTTTAATTTACTATTCATTAAGGTTGACGTACGACGTAGGAGATTGTTCCACAAACAAAAAATTTACGAATTGCCTCTTAAATAATAAAATAGTAACACGAAACAGGTCTTGATTATTTTGATAGTAATTATTTTAATGTCAAAATTAAATTTGGCAGTAAAATTTAAACTACTCGGCAGCACATGTTTGAAATCCGAGTCCAAGATTCAGAGGGTCAGGGTCATGACACACGCAATATCCGCCAAAACACGTGTACGGAATTTGCCCAGCTGAACAGAGTCCTTTGCAAATCAAAGCTGCCGTTCCAGTCGTTGCACGACCACATTTTGTCACCGGCTATAAAATTTATTTTAAAACAATCAAAATTAATTAATTAGTGATAAATATTTTGAATTTACGTTACGTACAGCATCACGGCAAATGCATGCCCCTTCTGTTGAACAGCAGACATGATCAGAATTTCCACAGAATTTCTGGCATTGACAAACTGGACTCTGAGGATTAACAGGGTCACAGGTCGTAGAGGTCAAATTCCCGGGGAAGTTGAAGCAAGTTGGGACAATGGCAGTTTGGTCATCAACTAAAACTAAAACTTTGCAAACAATCCTAGTCAGAGGAGCCAAAATTTCTAACAGTTTTTGAAGAATATTTAAAACAGTGTTAATGAGTCCACCCAACAAATCCAAATCTCTTTGTGTTCTTCTGCGCATGAGCAACTGACTCTGATTTTCTTTTGATTTAACGTCTACAGTCTTACTCTTAGGCTAAATACAAGATTATTTTAATTTTTATGTACAGGGTGGGCCAAAAGTACCCGTTTATTCGAAATAACTTTTGTTTGGACTAGAATTTAAAAAAAAACTGAGATTGTCATCTTCCTCGTATGATTTTTTTTGCAAATTTTGATGTACTGTTTGTGCAGAAACAAATTTTATGAATTTTTAATTTCCCAAGACTCCCCCCTTCTCTCATACCAAAATATCAAGAAACATGTTTTTGAAAAGTTGCTTTTTCTTGACATTCATGTTCCCACCGCGCGGCGCGCACCGCGCACCACCCATAATTCAGAAGTCATCACAAAAACTCTAAATCCCACGCTGATTCGAATGGCTATCTCGGATTTTTAGAATTCTTGTTAAAAAAAAGTCATTTCAAATAAACGGTTACTTTTGGCCCACCCTGTATATGAGTAGCTGCCTTACGTATCATTAGATACTTACGACAAAGTCAGGCTCAGCACACATGCAGTACTCAACCTTAAATTGTTTAGGAACAGTAGAATGGCACAAGTATGCAGATTTTCCTTCACGATTTTGACATAAAGTTCTACACGCCGTTCCAGCTACAGAAGTCGTGACCCTGACTCCAGTTCCATTCATAGAAATGAGATAACAACCAACACGTTCGCCAGATGTCGGGTCAATCTCGCTAGCCTAAATAAATATAAATTACAAGTAAAAATATTCATTCATGATTTTAATTTATACCTACGTTTGGCAGAGCGCCATCTGGACACAAACAATAAATTTTAGCCTTACACACAGCTCCTCCGCATTGGCTCTTGCAGTACTGATCAGGTGTTGCGATTGAACTCTCGCTCAAATTTTTATTTTGATATCCACCACAAAGGCCAAGTCCACCAATTGGATTATTTGCAAAACCAATGGTACCACATACCAAAGCACCTGAAGATACACGACGTTTACGGCTCACAATTTTAATAAAATCCTCATGTTTCTGCAGAGATTAAATAAAGTTCAACACTTTTCTTCTAGGAGAGGAAAGAAAGTAAAAAAAATACCGATTTAAGCTGGGATTTCAGAATTTGAATTTTCAATAGCAGCAGTAAAAACGCATGCGCCAATGAATGCGATAAAAAATCCAAAACGTAGCCGAATTTTGATTTTATGCATTTTAAGTTTTGTCAAGTTTAAATTTGTGAGATGAGAGTTTGATTCTTATATTATGTATGACTCGGGAGAGATATTTTGTTAGTTAAATAAGCTGTTCTGTTTTGAGTTATGCCAAGGTGAAGGTCTAAATGTGTTAATTTCCTGCATGTCGCTTGTACTAGAATAATTAGTCAACTTGCTGACAAGGTAACCACTTGAGGTGTTCGCCGGCTTTTGGCCCGAGACATATCAGAGCTTGAAGACCTTGCTGAGGAATGGTCAAATACGAAGTATTAGCTCTGCGAGGTCAAAGGTCAAGTATCTAGAAATGTTTAAAAATTTGAAAAAAATTTTCCCAGTGGTCCGTCCCCCTTTGAAAGTTAATTTTTTGTGGAATCTAGAAATGTTTAAAAATTTGAAAAAAATTTTCCCAGTGGTGGTCCCCCCTTTGAAAGTTAATTTTTTGTGGGTTAAATCCCATGCTGATTTTTCCATTTTGCATTTCGAGCTGTTTTTGTCGTCTACAGATAAGGTATAGGGCAACATCAAAATTCATCAAAATCGAATACTACATTACATTCCCCTTATTTTTCTGCAAATTTTAATGCCTCATTCGACTCATTTGAACAAAAATCATTTTTTACCAAATACATGCTATCTGGCATCTGCACAAGACAAAAACACCTCGAAATGCAAAATGGAAAAATCAGCATCGGATTTAACCCACAAAAAATTAACTTTCAAAGGGGGGACCATTGGGAAAATTTTTTTCGAATTTTTAAACATTTCTAGATACTTGACCTTTGACCTCGCAGAGCTAATACTTCGTATTTGACCATTCCGCAGCAAGGTATTCAAGCTCTGATATGTCTCGGGCCAAAAGCCGGCGAACACCTCAAGTGCTTACCTTGTGAGTTTAGCGAATGTCAGTCAAATGAAATGTTAGCCGCATTCCTTTAATTACTACCATTCTTATAAAGTGCTTGGATGGACGAAACGTTGAACAAAATATTCAATAATCAGACTGACTAGTCTTATAGTTTTAATAAACTTTCATTTTTAATATATACCAAGATATAACAATTGACAATTATACTTTAGAACAAAATGCAGACAATTAGACTTGACCTTGAAAAACAATGAGCAAAAATGACTGCTCCTACTCTTAAACAATTTTAACAGACGTTTGCATTCACTTTTAAACTTTTTGATAATATGAATTAACAAAATAAATGAATTTGTGTTGAGTAATTCTAATTGTAGCACAATACATGTTAATCCAATAAAGAAAGAAAAAACAACGAGTGGTATTTTGACTAAATTCATTTTTAACGGACGAGGTTCAGGAGACGGTTGTGGTAAATTGAACAAAACAGGAGCTAAGGTTTTGTATTCGGCCGAACTATTATCAATATGTTTGATATGGTCTACACTTGTTTGTATTTTGACCCAATCATAATAAGCTTCGTTCCATTTCCAGTAAATCCCAGATTCATGTAAAGCTCTTAATGTTGGTTGAATCAATCTGTTGACATAATTTCTTGATAAAAATGACACTTCAAACGTAGATAGCTCAGAAATTGTATCCATGTGTAAAATTATTTTGTCATCGTGGAATATTTTCCTCATAAGATATTGGCAAGGGTCCAAAAAATACCTTCAATTAAGGCAAAATTACTTGAGAATTTTTTATTACGGCCATCTGAATCCTGGATAGGCCCACCCGTTAGTATATTCATATGAAATTGTCGTATGGATTTTTCATCAACAAAAAGATCTTGGGACAAATAATTGATCCGAGGTAAGACCGAATAGCATGATTTACAATTAGGCCATTGGTTAAAGCTTATTTCTGGTATGATTTTGGTCGATCCATTGATATCTACTGTGTGAATCTTTGAGAAGCTTGCGATAGTGTATTCTGAATAATTGGCCAATTCTTTCATTGTTTTTGGATATGTTGGCATCACTGGTTGAGTCATGAGAGAAGAAAGGATTCCACTGTAGCCATTTGCAATCACAATTGCACCCAGAGTCCACAAGCCAAAAATACATTGGCCTTTTAAATTTGTAGCCGAATGAACTGCAACTCCTTGATTTAAAATTGTTCCGACAAATGAAATTAGATTTTGTATTGAGTTGATAAATTTAAAGGGGCGATTTGATCCAATAGAAAATATTGTCAAATTGACCAAACAGAGAAAAATTAAGCAGAAGAGCCAAGTGAATGTATCCATTGAAGTGAACAACGCTCTCATATTTGTTTCAGCTATAAAATCCTTATCCAAAATAATTATCAAATGAAAATGTTCATAATAGGTAGTAAAAATCTCCAATTCTTGCATTGAGTTGATAACATGGTGATCCAATACAAGTCGATCAAAAAATCCAAGAGAAGGTTGACCCATGGCTTCTTCGACGTACAAAGTTTTCAAGGTAAAATTAAAAGTTCTGATTATTTCCAAAACTTCACAATCTCTTGACATGATTTGTGTCGTACTGAGTTTGAGATTAATTCCTTGGCCACTACTAGTCACAGATGGCTCACAAATTTTCCCTATCAAATCTGTTCTGCTGTATAGGAAACCTGACATGCTGGTCAGAATTTTGGTCAAATGTCTGTTCTTGTGAACCTCATACCAAAATGTAGTAATTTCATATAAATCATAATTTGTCATTGGCATTGACAGTACTTGAACGGGTATTCGTCCAGTAGTACAGTAGTAAAAAAGGAAATTGACAAATGTTGAATTAAATATTTCAAAAGTAGGTCCACGGAGTCCACTTAAGTTTATAATGTCTTCAAAAATCTCAATTCTTCTGTATAATGCGTCTGCGTTGGATTCAACGATGAGTAAATCATTTATTTCTAAACTATTACTTGGAAGTACGAATTTAATTAAACTTGGATCAATTTTCCATATTGGTTGTAATATAACTTGGATTTTACATTTTATAAATTTTGTTGTGTACATTTGCATTATAGGAATGTTACGACTCGATGATGAATTGGTGTGTGTGAATACTCGTACGCTCATTGGTCCAACCAGTTCTTGTTCCTTTCCTAACTCGATATGTTTGAATAGGTATTCATCGATATCTTGAAAATAAGAGGAACATGTATTTGTGTAACTAACAAAGTTTAAGACACAATCACACAAGTTTCTGTAAAACAATTTCACTTGATGGGAGTATTCTGGAATCGTAAGAACACTCTTAATTTGCAAAAACACAGCTGCAAAAAAAAGCTAATCTCACAAATTTCAAATACATTTTTTGCAATTTGTTAGAAAATTTTTTAATTTTATCACTTGTAGCTTAAATCAAGTATGAAATTTTACATCAGTACGTCACGTGTACGTGTGCTATGGAGCACGATGGAATCCAATACTATAAAGCGAAGCCCTAGCTTTTAAAATTCTGTTCAATTGGACATATTGATTTTAAAGTCATGATTAATTGAGTATTTACCACCTTGAAGTTTTCTCTTATTGAGCTGCTTCTCTTGAGCTGTATTTGAAAACAACATGACTCTTAATTTATTCTTGAGCCATTCGTGTTCGTATTATTGTGGTTTTCATTATTTGCGAGTATTTCATATCTCCATGTTACCCCGTTACCGTTGCCCGGTATGGCTTATTTTATTGTGCTGTACATAGTACATAATAAATAATAATTTCCACACATCCCAGTCATTCTCATTTCATTTTTATCCAGATGTATTCACTAATAATTCTCTGCCTGCACTGCACGTTGCATATGTCGGTTTATCTTATCTAGTTTTAGTGCATGGCCTGCTAATGCCATTTGAAGAATACACAGATTGACACAGCCAGACAGCCAGAAGTTCCATTATTTCCATATGTAATGTAAGTAGACAAGTACCATGTGTGTGCAATTTTTATAACATTCAAGTTTTGAATTTATTGGCAATTTCAATAAATGTCGGCGAACATTGGCAAAACTTGAGAAACATTGACAAGCACAAGGTATGTTTTTATAAGGTTAATTTATTTAAGGAAATAAGTTCAGTGGTAGTTTGTTCGAGTGATGCACGAACTAGAGCTCAACTTGCATAAATTCTTTCGGCTTTGCCGTGGAATTAAATCCACTGGATTTTCTTTAATGTTAAACTTGAACTTGAACTTTCAAGATAATAATTATTTATTTATTAAATTAGGTTAACGTTGGAATTGAAAATCTTGCAATAATTTCTGTTGGATTTTGGATGTTATCATCATGACATCAAATTCGGGTGTGAAGACATTACTACTAACCTGTGTCATTTTCCTGATTTTCCTGTGTTATTTCATCGCAAATACGGGGAGAGAACATACAGAATTATTCCAAAGGCAAGAGAGCACGCGCATGCGCATGCGCATAGAAGCGCCATCTTCAAATCGGTCATCGTCATCAGACTTCAAGGTTAAATTCCTAAACTCAGAATTAAACGACAGAATACAAGACTTGAGTCCAAATGCCATTCAGAAAATTCTAGATTTAATCACTGCCTCAAATGAAGAACAACGTGTAATTAATGCTGAGAAATTTGGCGCCAATTTAACTAAACATACATTTGTGATTGTGATTCAAGTTCATTACCGCCCTGCGTATTTGAATTTACTCATAGAAAGTTTAGCTGCTGCTGCAATGACTGGAGGTGCCCGTGCTCAAGACTGCCTTGTGATTTTTTCTCATGACATTTACTCTGAAGAAATGAATCAAGCCATTCAACAACAAATTAATTTCACGCGCGTTATTCAAATATTTTACCCATCATCGCATCAATTACATCCAGATGGCGCCAAAGAAATAATTTCAACTGGATCACTAAAAGTTGGAACTCGACCTTGGACAAAAGCACATTGGTGGTGGAAAATTAATTTTGTATTTGACGCACTGCGCATACTCAAAGGATTTGAAGGATTTGTTCATTTTCTTGAAGAAGATGATTACGTCACGCCAGATTATATTCACGTCATGAAAAAATTAGAAAATATTATACGTGACAATTATTGTTTTGGATGTAATAGCCTAATCGCTGGACATAAATTTTACGGCCAAGATATCCGCTCAATGTGGCAAAATATATCAACATCGTCTAATTCAGCCATTGTCACAGGTCTACAAGATCATATCGTTAACAGAGGGTTGGGATTCAACAGAACTGTATGGAAAGAACTTAAATCTTGTGAAGCTAGTTTCAATCAGGGAGACATTGATTGGGATTGGGCAATTATGAGAGTTAATAAAGATTGTTTGCAGACTAAACTGATCGTCATGGCTCCTGAAGCTCCTAGGCTAATTCATACGGGGGATTGTGGCATGAGTTTCAATGCCTCTGTGTGTAATCCTGGTGCTATGGTTGAAACTATAAGAAAAACTATTGAACAGTACGTGCATCTACTTTTTCCAAGTGATATTAACATTAGTTTAAAATTTGTACATTGGAAAGGATTGGGAGCTTATGGACATGTGGGCTAAATGCTACGAGTTACAATGAATCATCAAAATGACCAAAACTTTATTTTGTATATTGCCTATATGTTTAAGTACTAAAGTTTTTCATTCTATTGTACAGTAAAATATTAAATTTTTGTACTGAATAGAATGTTTATAAGTTTTTAATAGATACATCTACTAACACACAGCTGCAACAACTCAAGACACGTATGGCTTAAGAGCAATTTTAAATGAATTAATTTCGTCATTGGTTGAACATTGACGTAAACACTGGGGTACATGACGTTTTATGTACAATAAATTGCCTGTGATTCCCAGATTGAGAAATCTGAATCGTACTTGAAACGATGGAACAATAACTACCACATTTTAATTTTTACCTTTGATACTGGATCCACATCATAGTTCACTTAAAAATCACTCGTTTCATGCAAACTAAAAACAATTCGGAATTTTACCTTCATTGCGTAACGGTATTTCATGATGCTAGCGTTTAACGTTGAGTTGATTGGTGACAATTGAAGATAACGATAAAAAACTATTAAATTGTGTGTCAACCTAATTTTACGTAACATTTTTAGATAAGAGATTTTTACTTAAGTGTGATAAATATGCCTATTGGCCAAGGAATATTCCATTCAGTCTAACGAAAGCTTGTCCGGTCACTTTTCAGTCAAACATGTTCAAAAACGTATTTTATTTTTTCCTAACATATCATGTAATTGTGACTCAAAGTATTTCTGAACCTACATGTGAATATTTTTGCATTCGAGCTGAAAATGGTTATTATTTACGACCACATCGACGCTACACAACTTGGACTGGAGGACTTGCACTCGAGTACGCAGATCATATCAATTGTTGGGACAATGATGTATTTCTTTTCCGATTTGAGCATTGGGGAACAACGACTTATATTACAAATAAATTAAGAGACTACAGTATCTATTACTACCGTATAACGTCCGGCTCACAGTACTCGGCATACTTTCACTTGTCAGAATCACACAACAACTACAACAATAGTGCAAGTCTAGTTCCACGTGGGTCAAATGGAGAATACACTTTGGAAAGTTATTACGGAGAAATGGCAGTCAATACTTTCTACACTCTTCGAGATAAGCAGTACATGCGCACAACAAAGAATGTCACGGCAGCTGCTCGATATTCCTTGATTTGTCCAACACAAACTCCAACACCTGACCCATGCAATCTACACACAAAAGAATATTTTTGTCTTCGTGAAGTTTTTTCAAATCAATTTTTACGTCATACGAATAAGGAGGCCTCAGGATTTGGTGGAATAGAAACAGCGCCATCTACAGACCAAGATTGTATCAAAAATGATTTGTTTCTTTTTCATTTTGTGACTCTAAATGGTGTAGTAAAATTATTCAACAAGGTTGCCACCTATCGTCTTGGATTTTACGATGAAATGGACCCACAATTTTTATTTGGTTATGACGCGAATAGTTACAACACGGACATACATTTTCTTCCTGCTTCTGGATCTGGATCCGAATATTATGTGTACAATGCATACACGGCTCTCATGAGAAATAAAACAAGGTCAACAGACTACGGACTCACGAGTATGAGTGGAACTGTGGGTAATTCGGCAAATGCTGGTCGTTGGAAATTAATATGTTCTGGTATGGAACCACCTGCCCCACCCGCGTGTAATTGGAATACCAATGAATATTTTTGTTTGCAAGAACTAAGTTCTGATAATTTATTTTTGAGTCATGATGGACGAACTTATATGGGATATGGAGGGCTGCACTACAAAACATTGGATTTGGCCGATTGTCTTCAGAATCATGCGCATCAATTTCACATGGAAACAGTTGGCAATGGATCCGCTTCAGCTATTATTAATCGACTTTCAGGAAAAAGAATCACCTTGCAGCAATACGTTGTGAATACCAGATACGAGTATTATTACGGGCTTCAAGATAGACCTGGGACAAATGACAGAATCACAATGCTTAGACAATCAGAGACAGATGCTCATATTTACCACGTAGCTTCTGGAACTTCAAACTCAGCAATGTCAAAAGAAGTCGTGGATACTTACCCACCTTCGGAATATACTGTCTTAAAAAGTACTGCTACTTCCATATCAGCAAAATTCCAGTTAGTTTGTACTGGTGATTATTCAACTACTACGACGACTACAACTGAATTACCCGAAACGTCAGCCACACCTGAACCTGAACCTGAAACAACTTCTAACCGTCCAACATCTCCAGGGTTAACACAACCGACGCAAATTACTTCAGCTACCGAAACTATTTCAAAACACCTGACAACAACTCGGCTAAGTCAAACAATATTGCTTTATCCAATGTCCTTATTTTAATCATAGCATATTATTTTAGTTAGGCATAGAATCTACTACTAAAGTGTTCGTAGTGGTTCGACCCATCAAATTAGGAATTACCTTATCAGGTTGTTGAACTTTGTTGCCCATTTTATCAAATAACATCAAATGCCCAGAAATGAATAAAAACTAAAAAAATGACAAAATAAATACGCTATAATTATTACCCGTAAAGGTCACGGGTCAAACCCTAGTCTAGAATGGATATAATATATATTTCTAGACGTCGTTCGTTTAAACTGCATATATCGGCACATTATTTCAAATGTTAAACAAACAATCCGAAGTTACCCGTCCCGGGATCAATTGTTGTCGTATCAAGCCTTCACTTGTGAAGGGATTCTTTAATCATTTTTAGCCCGTCTTTAGCTCCCAGAGCTAAAATACATATTACAATGCGTAGTTTTACGTTTCACTGAGCAAATATTTCACAAAGAGATAATTAATATACATATCTTTAACTGAAGAACAATTCAATGAGTAGAGCAATATATTAATAAAAGTTTTATTTAGTGTGGCAGAAAGCAATGTTCAATGCTCCAGGTGAAATTATTGCCTCTATTGTGTATTTAAAATTTAAACATTTGTATGGGTAGAATTGTTTAATTGAACTAGTGTAATTTTCTGACAATGGTCGATAGCTTTCAATTCTATCCAGAGTAATAACTATTTCATCTGCGACTTCACGTAGAAATAATGAAGCGACTTTAACTTGAATACCAAGAAAAAATGAATGCTTTACTGTCTCCAAAAATAATTTACAATGACTAAAGATAGGCACATTAGAATTACACAAGGATATAAATACTAGACAGAACAGAAAGTAAAGTAAAGTTGGTCTTAACAGTAGGCAAGATAACTAAATTTCACTTAAAATTAAACTGCTTCAGGATGAAAACCTTAACGTATTTATTCGCTTTCTTCTGCTGTCAAATTGTATCACTTGTACGGTCAGAAGCCGGTTTACTTAGAATCGGACCTTTGTGTAAAAATGCCTTTCCTATTCAACCTTTCATAGATATTAATTTAAGTTTCAATATTTATAAATGCTTATAAAAAAGCTCTTTCAATAACTCAGGGTTTGCCGTTTCTTACAATATATGATATGCTATAATGAGAATGATATTTTACCCGATAGCTTTACGTTTGCCCAAAATTGGACCATGCTACGTATCAGATGGTACAGTGTCATCACGTGTTTCGGGACACTGCGAAACTTCGCCGTATACGAAAAATCAGAATGAATTCTGTTATGATCAGAACATCATTGCTATGTAAGTTGTAAGGAATTTATCTAAGAATTTATAATTTATCCAATCAATTCGTCTCACTTAGAGGGTAATGTGAGATCTGTTGTACCAATCGTAAGGTTGAAAAATTCTCTACAATTACGACTACGACTACAACTCCGAAAACGAACTAAAGAGAGCAAGTTTGTAAAATAAGTCCATCTCCCACCATTAGGACATCTGAGCCTCAATTTTATCTATCTATCTAAGTTTCTGCGTAGAATGATTTCGAAAATGCTGATGCAATTTGAACTTGAAAAAATAAACAAAGTGAAATGAATCCTAATGACTTGACCGACATTATCATAATTCAAATTGCGATGTACAAAAAATAAAATGTTTATTAAGCTCAAGGAAACTGACATTGTCAATCTACTACTTGTAAATCACGCCAAATAAATTCGGCCCAGAGAAACAATGCACCAGACTGGAGCAACTAAACCTCTTATTAAAATTTAATAGTCAACTTTGACTCTGAGAACGACTTGTTTTTGACATTATCAAATATGAGAATTTAATTTGGTTATTGCCATCAAATTCAAGGACGTTTTCTCTATTTATTCGTGTCTACGTTTTACATTTTGAACACGAGCTCTATCTTTATATTGGGATACATTTTGATTTTGTACGTTAGCGGAATAAATACATTTTCATACAGGGTGGGCTATAAGTAATTCCCAAGTTGATAAAATAAATGAAATAATTAAAAAAAATATTTCAGCATTTCAAATTTCAAACTTGATGCCGCGTCGCTGTGACTAACACCAGCATCCATTAGATTGAAACAAAAGTCAGGGTGAATATCTTGATGTTTGATTTTCTCTTTGGAAAATGAGATTTTTTTAAGAATGTACGGTTATTTATTGATCACCCTTTATTTGAAGCCAAAACCATCATTTATTAATGCGGAAGTATGAAACTTTTAACTTGACTTGGACAGTTATCGTGCGAAAGTTCTACAATCGATTGCCCCACTCTTCTCTGTCGTGTCAGGAAACGTTGAAACTCAAAAATGAAAATATTAAATGCGGAAAACCGCTTATCGTGATCATCCTTTGAGGCAGTATGACTAAATATTGAAATTTAATTTTGGGACTTTGTTAAATATTAGCCTTCGTAGTCGTCTAATATTTAACTTGTCCATTCCATCACGCAATGTTAACTTATTTAACCATGTTGAAAGTAATGAAGACAGAGTGTGCGTGATTTCCCATAGCGTAGTTAACTTAAATTTTAAAGTAGGACGTTTGGTCTCGACAGCTATTAAATCTATACTATTTATTAAATTTGACTTTTGTATGAAATATAAAAACTACCTTATGAGCAGAACGGTAAAACTATAAGAATTCTGTAGTTGTCATGAACAGTTAGTACTCGCACTGTCATGCAACACGTATAGTATAACCAACCTCAAACATGGATCAGCTTCTTTACCTTAGAAAAGTTTCAAAACATTATAGAATCGGGAGAAAGAAACGTGATCAATTGGATGATTTTATTTTTTATCTAACACCATTTTTTAAACTCAAGAATTTTATATTGCAGTCCACTACATTGGGATGACAAAGAAAAAAAGTTTGAATACGCGAACTCACTATTCTGTAAAGTTATGAGAAGTGTAAATTTGGTCTTTGTATTGATATTTACAGTTGTTCAACTCTTTTATTTGCTGAAAGACCGCGTAGACAAGAAGTTGGATGCGGATGAATTATCGACTCATACAAGATTAATTGTTCTAATGGGTAATCTCATTGCTACAATCATGCGAATCAACACGTACTTAAAATATAAAGAATTTAGAGAAACAGCCAACATGCTCTACAGTGTCACAGCCTATCGGAAATAAAAACGAATCCTCCCGAAATTTTACGAACTTATCTACTGGATGAAAATATTTAGTTGGTTATGGATCTTGCTAACTATTGTCGTCCCATTCACTGCCGGAGCAATCTCAACCCAATGCAATTTATTTCATTTAACATCGCCATCTGTTTTGTGTGATTTGACTGAGTCTGGATGGAAGCATAGGTCAATGACCTCAACTCTTACTATAGGTTTCGTCACATACATTTTAATCCTTGTACAAATGAGTACGGCAGCCATGTATGTTTGTACAATTACACCAGCAGCCCTCTCAATTCATTCATTTTTAATCAGCTCTGGGTAATTTAACATTCAAAGATTACATCATTCAGATTGCCCTATATAAAATTTAAAATTTACAGCGGGATTGTCGCAAAAGCACGAAAGGATTCTGTATTTGCAAATCCCAAGTTTTGGCTTAACATGTACAAATCTCATCAAATTCTTCTTGCCAGAATTAATATCCTCTTGGGTGAAATTGTCATCCCAGGTGGATTGGCAGTTTTATTTTTCTTGATTGTGGCTATAAACTTTATGATTTTTGCCACAAGGATGAACGTACTACTGAAGGTTTTGGGAGTCATTTTTGTCAGTACTATTATTATATGGTTTTTTATAATTGTCCAATTTGCTGCTCGTTTTCCTGATCGTTCCAAACATCTGATATCATGTTTTCGAAAACATGCATATAAAAATGATCCAATCATTCTTCGTCAACGTAGAGCATGTATACCAATCCAAATAGATGTTGGCAAGTTTTTTAAACTTCATTCATTCTTTGTGATGGAGTTTGGTCATGCCATTCTAGATAAAACTGTATCGGCTATTGTTATTTATAAATAAATATTTTAAACTAAGACGAAATTAACGAACGTTTCGTTCGAAAGATTTAATCGGTTTCACCAGGTCCATATTAATTAGCATGGATTTCATTATTATTCAATTTTTTTATTTTTTTATAAGTACCATGTTTTGATTTTTGAAATAAAATGACTGTTATTGAAAACTATTTTACTCACGAGTTGATAAATGAGTTTTTTTGTACTTTATGTAGGAAATTTATACATATCCTACTGTATGGCAAAATGAATTATCTGTCACTTACGCTTTTATGGTTTTATGATATGAAAAAGGCAGCTGATAATTTTTGTACAAAGTACGTGAGTGAGTGATCCGTAATGTATGTATTTCGTGTTTGTTCAGTTTGTATGGGCTTCCATAAGAATACATTAATATAGTTAAGTGCTTGACCCTCCCTACCTGTCGTAACGCCTAGAGCACCAATGGGGTGCCAAGAGCTTAAACGCTCAAAACCGGGATGTTTTGTGATTTGGACAAGAATTGCAAACTTTAGCGTGTAAATGGACACGAAAGATTTGACGAGGAATTTGCGTTTAAATATGTCCAACTTTACTCAATGGCATTCTCGCACCTAAGCAAAACCCAGCGTTTGCGCACACAAAAGTCATTCTAGAAACATCGATCAGTTCATTCAATTGCCCAATTCTGCTGACGATACATCATGGCATGGCTACTAGAAGCCTATTTCAATAACGTCATAGTCGTCGTAATGTCGTTTCAACTTACCCCGAAGCTGGGCGCTTGGTATGGTAGTATGAATTTACAGTTTGTTTTTCAACTTTTCACACGCTATGTGATGAAACATATCAATTATTACAAGTGCAACTTTTTAGACCTCAAAAGTCTCCCAAACATATTCTTGAGAGAAATTATATTTTAATAATTAAGTATGTGAACTGCCGTCAGTTTGATCTTAATGTTATTGGAAGCCACGTGCTAATAAATAATTCAAATGGGTAACCTTGGCGGGTAGGAAAAATAAGGACATGAGAAGGACAGCCTGCATTCCTGTGATTGTATATTTCAAAACTGTTTGCATCTAGTGCAGTATTCTGTCCTACCGAACACAACACATAATCTGAGTGGATCCAATTTTCGCTGAAGCTCTACCAAAAGCACAGATTAAAACTACATTTGGGAAAAAAATTCTTTTTTCGGTTAGAATATGGTAAGTTAAATTTCAGACTAGACGATTTTATGGATACATCTGATATAATTAGTATAATTATTGAAAATTGGGCAGATTCTTCTGAACAAACCATCTGTCCATTACATTTCCTTCCTTTTTGCTCATCTATTTCTCACAATCCCTTTTTCCTTAGCTCTGGATTTGGAATTGGGTGAGTTTCATTCTTGTACATTTCACCTTTATGGATTCAAATCTAAATATCCGAAAAAAGATTTATTTGATAACATCGCCGTCATTAATGAAGGAAATCATCTCTGGACCATTTTTAATGAGAAAACATTTCCCATAGCAAATAATCTTAGTTTGAGTAGTCGACTTATGTCTGATGTCTACGAAATACGTCACGTTCATATACTTGTTGATTTTAGAGGATTTAAGGATGAAGAAATGATGAGAAATTTAGCCAATATGCTCCGTGGTTTAAGTTACGAAAGTACATTGACTCTTTCCGTTGGTTGGTGGTTAGATTTACCAGCATCATTGGATGGAAGATTATTTTATTATCGTTTGGATTAGAATAATACCGAATATTTCATTAATCGCAAATATATCATTTGCACACTTTGTCGTCAGTTGAGTGAAGAAATTCGTATTCCATTATCTGCAAAGATTTCTGATTCAAATATATTAAAAATACAATCCAAAGCACAGAGTCATTTGTATAAAAAATATATACGAGCATATAGTACAGGTGAGTATATTGCAGACCAGTACACTGAATGTTTAAATCCATTTTTAGCTATTAATGTCAATTCACCTTTATACAAAGAGGGTTGTTCCTCGGAACAAACAATTGTTGAGAATTTGGCTCAAATCTATAATTTTACAGCAATATATGGTGACATATTTAATTATTATAAAGATTATATAAATCCCGAGTCTGTTATACAAATTCCTCAACCTTGGGAAAGAGATGATGGTAGTAAACCAATATTAGAAGCAAATATAAAAAAATACATTTAGTTTATTGTCGACATGGACATTTACATCATAGATGGATGGATCAATGGACACAAGAAGCTGATCAATGGACATGGTTAGCATTAGGAGCTACTTTACTCATTTCAATTGTAGCACTTTACATTGTAGGCAAAACCAAAATATCATCTGCACAGGGAATCATATTTAATCGTGACTTAGTGGATTTCACCTTATTTTTTATTTCAAACATTTGTATGTTTTTGAATCAAGGATTATCAAATCTCATAACAAAATCCCAAATCATAATCTCACTTTCAACCATTGTTGTTGTGAATGGATATTTGGCTTTCTTTTCATCAGATGCTATTGTTCAAACGTCACTTCCTCAATTTAAAGATTTGAAGGAATTTCTACAAAAAGAATATAAAATAATTATTTATAGTTATACAGATAAAAAATGTCTTAACCAAATTGAAGTCTATCGTGAACATTTTGAAAAAATCAATATGAGCCATTCCTTTGAAAATGCATTTTATCGTGTCAATCAGCCATTGAGTGATTTTCAAACACGTGTGCGTTTACACATGGAAAAACGAGGACAACTAAGTAATTGGACTGGTCCAACAGGGACCGGTGATCTAAGATCGGTTCTAGAACTAATGTCACAACCAAGTCTCAAGGTTGGATGTATAATGATGGATCGGTCTGAATTATTTTTAGAAGTAGCAAAACAAAATTTTTCCAAAATGAGTTGTGGTTCTATTAAAGATGTTTTACCACATCTATACGAACATTGGTCCTTCTCTGGGATGTTACAAGCAAAATTCAGAGAAACAGTACAACGATTTATAAGCTCAGGAATTGATCAAGGAATTGATTCATTCGAAGAATATATGTTAAATTACCGATCATCTGCACGTGTACATAAGAGAATAATTATTAAGAGAGAACATTTAGGTCTCCCATTAGATGATTCATTTGTACAAAGTTGTTTTTGGGTATCCTCAATTATTTTGGGTTTTACAATTTTAATATTTGCATCTGAAAATCATGCCTACATACTTTTCAAAATCAATTTTGTTTTCAATTCATTCTTACGTTTTGTTTACTATATCTATAATTGTATAGTTCTTATATGTGGGGACTTTAACAATTAGCTTTAATTGTTAGATATTATTATTATCTCTTAGTTGATTAATGTTAGTCATAATCATTATTCTTGCGTTTTATTAGGCAATCAGACAACAATTAAATAAACCATTTGTTATATCTTGCTCAAGCCTTTGGTGTACTTGACAAATATTGCTAAGAATTAGAATTTTTATAGATCACTTAAGTGAAATATGCTAACATTTTTGCCACTAAGTACACGGTGGTTTTGAAACACTCTGTTTTACTTTACATGCTTTTAACTTTTATCTGTATTGCAGAGTTTTCATAATAAAATTTAATATTGGCAACCTTCCGTGTTAAATACGACCGTTGTTGAACATTATCACGATCACATCCAGTGTCAAGCAAAAGTATTTGTGCACTTTGTCATGACAACACAGAGACACGTGAATCTTTTATAAATAACAATGGAAGTGGATGAAAATTTGCATAGAAATTTGCTAGTATTTGCAGAACTCAATTACGAAGCAGTTTAGTCCAAATCACGAACAATGTAAGTACGACTCGGTTTTTGCACGCATGTAAAATCAGTACGTAGTATTAACCTGGCCCATCCTCAACAACGCAAAACGCAGCTCACTGGAACTTAACTTTTTCTTAAGGCAGAAATAAAACCACAAGATTTATTTAAAATTAATATGTATTTATTTGGTGTAATGAGTTTTTAGCCAGATTTTCCAACTCTCGAAATTTTCTTTTTGACATAGTCAGCAGCATTTTCAACGTTTTCACTGATCGGATCAATACATTTAAGTAGAAAATTTGGTGACTAGAAAAATACAGAAAGAGTAAAATGTAGATCAAGACTTTCAACATTTACAATACAATCTATAGCAATTTCTTAAACAAACCTTTTTATCAGCTTCTTGATCTGGATCAACAGTATTTTAAATTTTTTGCTTCTACACAAAACATTTTTATGCTCTCAGGGATAGACGCAGACGGCTTTTCTGCTTGTGTCGAATTATTACTATTAATTATTTTTCCGTCCCCTTTGGCAATGAGTTCCATTTTAGCTTCTGTCTCTTTGTCCTCTTCAAACACAATTGTGACTGACTATAGAAAGCAAAAGTAGAAAATATTTGCCTCTTCTATACAAAGGCGAGCAGGTGCGTAGCAGTGCAGTGTCAGCCACAGTTGAACCTGAACCTGAACCTGAAATAAGTTCTATAGCAACTTCAACGCAAGTAACTTCAGCTACCGAAACTATTTCAACAGCACCTGACAATAACTCGGCTAACTTGAACAAAATTGCTTTAACCAATGGCATTATTTCAATCCTAGCGTATTATATTATTTAGATATAGAATCTACTAAATAGTGTTCTTAACTAATTAGGCTATCAAATTACCTCATTTAGCCAAGTTGAATTTTGAAGTCAATCATATACCAAAATGCACAAAATTTCGCTCAAAATCAACTAAAAGCTTTAAAAAATCCCAAAAACAATTGACATTGTAATTCTTTACCTAAAGTACAAGGTCAAAATTTGAATACAACCTAACGTGGTTAAAAGTATTATGGTCGTCATAAGTTTTTTGCCTCCTTAATTTTATTTTGAGATGTACAGTTCCTAAGATGAGCATTCGGTATAACCTCTCAGCTTTACATTTGTCGTGGAATGGGGCAATTTCAGATTAATAAAATAGCACGACGAGTATTTTTTCCAGCATTAGTGGCACCTGCATATTTCACGTTAGAAAAACTGTGAATTAGTCAGGCAAAAACTAAATCAAATACATTATATTAAATTCTCCGCCCTCAAAGCAGTTTATCAAATAATAAAAGATATGACTGCAATTGCATTTCCAATGCTAAAAGATGACATGCTTACGTATGGTGAACTTTGAACTCGAATAAGAAAATGGATAAATGTTGATCAAATTCGAATTTTGAAAATCATTAGATGATGCAAATCAAAAAATAAATTCATTTTTACTACTTTCAGTGTTTGTTTCAGGTTCAACCTTTGCTGTTTACGGTCTTCAAACAAGTAATAACTAATAAAAAATAAAGATTACATTTTCGTGCTAATATTACATTACATACAATTGAAGCAATTACATGTTTTCTAAAGTTTTAGAAATACCAGTTCTGTCATTTCTTCATGAAAGAACTTGGTTCTGTTTGTCAATAAAATACTTGAAAAGCCTGACCAAGATTCGCCTCGCCGTATTCAATTTTTGCACAGTTCAATTACTCACTTTTAGCGAAATTACAATTATCAGTTGCAACTTTCACTTATTGCAAGGAGTCAAGCTTAAAATATCCCGTTTTATTGTGAGGGAACGTTGGGTAGAAGTGTACGTTCACTAAATCATAGCTTTCATACTGCATAGTGAGTGAAACTTGTTGATTCATGTGTCAAGATAAGAATTTTTTACTCAAGTGTAATACGTAGATATGCCTATGGACCTTGTACGTCGAGTGCAATGTAATTCCACCTAAGGTAATTGGACCGATTCTTGTAATATAAAATTACCCTAAATAAATATGTGCCATTTACAATTCATTCGGGTTCAGCCTAACACAAAGTTTCTCAAACAGCACTTTAAGCTTTATATTAAACACTCTTTCACTTTTCAGTCGAAAATGTTCAAACGTTTCATTTATTCATTTATAATATATTGTATCATATTGACCCTAAGCAGTTTTGCTCCATCTTCACGCGCAGATTGTGAGCATTTTTGTATTCGTGCAGAAAATGGATTTTATTTACGACCCCACCGACGCTACACGACTTGGACAGACGGTCTGGCACTCAAATACGCAGGTCATAGCAATTGTTGGGACAGTGATATTTTTCTCTTCCGATTGGTGCAAATTGGACAAGAAACTTTTATCAAAAATAAATTATGTGTGATGAGCATCACTTACCACCGTATCGACGGCTGGCCTCTATACAACGCGTACTTCTACACATCAGAATTAGTGGTAGACTATAACAACAGTGCAAGTCTAGTGCCACGTGGATCTATTGAAGAATATACTTTGGAGAGTTATTATGGAGAAATGGCTGTCAATACGTTTTACACGTATCAAAATAAACTACATGCGCACAACAAAAAATGCAACGGTAGCAGCTCGGTATACTTTAATATGTCCGACTAAAACTCCACCGCCTGGCCCTTGTAATCTCAGCAAAAAAGAATATTTTTGTCTTCGAGATGTTTTTACAAACCAATTTCTAAGACAAACCAACAATAAGGCATTAAGATTTGGTGGAATAGAAACAGCGCCATCTACAGATGAAGATAGCCTCAAAAATGATTTGTTTCTTTTTCATTTTGTGACTATTAATGGTATAGTAAAATTATTCAACAAGGTTGCCACCTATCGGCTTGGATTATATGAGCATCAGGATCCACAGTTTTTATTGGGCTATGATGAAAAAACCAAGAGCATGGACATAAATTTTGTTCCTGCTTCTAAATCTTTTACAATAAAATTCAAGCTCTGTTAGTGTGTCTGTGTGTCACAGCTTCTCCTCCGAGATTGCTGGACCGATTTTAATGGTTGATAGCTTAAAATTTTCACAATTTCCTTGGGATGCTCGATATCTATATGGTAGACCGATTTGACCTACCCGAGGCGGGTAAATTCGGTTTTTTCTTTTTCTGCCTCAACTGCTCATTCTATTTGCCTAAACTGTTCTTTTTGCCTAAACTTCTCTTTCTAGCCTCCAACGTTCTTTTTGCCTAAACTGCTCTTTTGCCTAAACTGCTCTTTCCAGCCTAAACTGTTCTTTTTGCCTAAACTGCTCATTTTAGCCTAAACTGTTCTTTTTGCCTAAACTGCTCTTTCTAGCCTCCAACGTTCTTTTTGCCTAAACTGCTCATTTTAGCCTAAACTGTTCTTTTTGCCTCAATTGCTCTTTCTAGCCTCCAACGTTCTTTTCGCCTAAACTGTTCTTTTTGCCTAAACTGCTCATTTTAGCCTAAACTGTTCCTTTTGCCTAAGTTGCTCTTTCTTGCCTCAACTGGTCATACGTACCCTAGGACATTTTAAACTAGGGTAGTAAGGGTGATCCATACGGGGTAAATTCGGTTTTTTTTCGAATATCTCTTAGTCCAATGGATGGATTTAGATACTTTAAACTTTAAAGATGGTGTTACAAATTGCATTTGACATTGTACAATGGGTCTTATGAGGGTCGACCCTTGACCTCTACCCGAAGTGGGTAAATTCGGTTTTCTACTGATATATTTATATTGAATGGGTGGGTTTATATACTTTAAACACTGGTGTTAGCAATTACCCTTGGACAGTGCAATCGGCCTTATAGGAGGTTGACCCTTGGCCTCTACCCAAAGTGGGTGAAATAATGTGCCGATATAGGCAGTTTTACCGAACTTCAAGAAACGTATTTTAGTCCTTCTGGATTGGGGTTTGACCCGTGATCTTTACGGGGATATTTGGTTTTGTGTATATAAAACCTGAACAAGTGCTTTAATTTCTACCCTGCGAAGCTAAATAAAGTAGGTTGGTCGATTTGAGTTTCTTAAAATGCATTGTTGACACTTAGTCATTATAAGTATGGGTAAGAAGGAAATTTGACCTTTGACCTCTATCCGGGGCGTTTGAATCAATTGTACAATTTGTATGCTTTAAAGTTAAGGGTTATTATTAAGTTAATTTGGCTTTTTTGGGCTTGGGTAATAGGTTTGACCTCTGAGACCGAGTAAATTTGAGTTACTAAAGTAGGTTTAAGTGCAAACTGACATGTTGATGCTAGGTCGGGCCCCTTTTCTAAAGGGGCCTTTGACACTAGTTTTAAGATAAAGACAAATACTATGTGTATAATGCAAACTCTGTCATCATGGGCAATGAGACGAGGTCAGCAGAGTACGTATTGACAAGTATGACTGGAACCGTTGGCAACTTTGGGACGGTTAGTCGTTGAAAATTAATTTGTTCTGAGATGGAGCCACCTGCGCCACCAAGTTGCAATTGGAATACCAAGGAATAATTTTGCCACAAAGAAATAAATTCCAAAAATTTATTGTTGAGTCATGATGGTCGAACTTACAGGGGATACGGAGGACTACACTACAAGACATTGTCCAGTGATGACTTGACAAATTTTCGTCAGGATTATGCACACCAATTTCAAATGCGAACAAGTGGAAATGGATCAGCTATCACTAATCGCCGACAGGAAAACTTCTCACCCTGCAGCAATACAATTTGAATCCGCAGTATGAATACTATTATGCACTTCAAGATAGACCAGGAACATACGACAGTATTTCAGTGCTTAGTCAATTAGAGACTGACCCGAATATTTACTATGCGTGATCAGGAATGTCAGCAGTGTTAAAAGTTGTCGTGGATACATGGCCACCGTCAGAATATGCTGTCATCAAAAGTAGTTTTTCTTCCGTTTCAGCCAAGTTTGAACTAATTTGTACAGGTGAACAATCAACTACGACGACGACCACAACTGAATTACCATCATCACAAATAACGACGTCAGTAACAACTTCCATTTCAACTTCAACTCCGAGATTAACACCTACAACAACAGGAACTGCAGCTACAAGAACGATTTCAACTACCCCGGTTAATTCAGCCGACATCAAGAACATCGAAACTTTAATTAATGTCCTTATTTTAATCTTAGCATATTCTACTCTTTAGTTTAGGGCTCTAGAATGCATTTCTTAGCTGACAGATTATATATAAAAAATATATATTATTATGATTGGACATATTCCTTGCATGAATTTGTGATCAGAGTAGGGAATATTAGAACGGTTTTGATTGGCGTCACTGTACAGGCACCAACCAATAAATACATTGGACTAATAAATAATAATAAATAATCATTTGACTTGACGACCCATCTACTAAGTGACCACCGCAACTAGATGTTTGTTTGTCCAGCCCTGGGCTGATAAGGTGGGTGCACTTCCCATTTTTTCGAGAATCAACCTACGGGACCAGCTGTTTTCTTTTTAAGGTCAGTTGACGCCAGACAAGAAATAATACTTAATGCAAGTTAAGACAAGGTTTCATCTAAGGAACGATTAAATTTTATCAATGAACGAAACAGAGTACCCATAATTCCAAAACTATTATTATAATGTACCAAATTAGCTGAACTCAAGCCCTTTCTTCGAGTATATCAGGAAATAATAAATCGGTTTATGTTGATTTGAAGGATCTTCTAGGATGCTTTTAATCTCAATACTACCAGTAACTTTAAATTTTTGGGTGAGATACTGGAATGTCGATCGAGAGCACTTGTTTTTAGGAAAGGACCAGAATCGTCTAACATCACACGCGTTAGGGTTTTTCAACCATTGCTGAATAATCCAGACTTTTCGTGTCACGGTAAGAAGAATGTTCTTCATGGTTTGGTCAAACGGGATTAGTTTTCTCTTTTTCAGTTATTCTTGCTCTCCACTTTGCCATCCTAGCCAAAAAATCAGACCGTGCGTTTGACCATTTCTCAAGCCTACAAAGTGCACCAAGACCACCGTCGCCCTTTCCATCTGGACCGCAGCGGTGTTTGGAATCGGATAGATCCCAAATTTGGCATGCTTGCTCAAAATGCGATTGTCTTTCAAATGAGCGTTCATTGTTTTACAATCAGTAGTTACAGAGATATTCAACTGCAAGGTCTTAGTGTTATTTTTGGGACACCCTGTATATGAACTAGCCTTGTTTGTTACATATTGATTTGTATTTGTAAATGTTTCTTGGAATATTCAAAAATCATATTCAATATTATTCAGCAATTGCTCGAGTTTGTGGTTTCTTACCCATCTAATAAAACTAAGCTAAATATAAAGCAAATATTTTTTTCTAGAAAACACAACATTTAGGTTAGATATGAATTTGTATAAAATTAGTTCCATGTACTATGCTTTATGGAGTATTAATTTTTAAACTGAAGGCCTCGCTAACTCTTATTAATAATGAACGGCGTGCATATTCTCTACAGAGCATTTCTCGTATAAAATTCTACCCGGTTGCTCTAAAATTAGATCGACTTAAGAAAAACATGATTTGGGTATGGACTTGAGTTGTTTCAAAAAATAGAAATGCAAAGAATTGAACACGAACCAATTCCCAATTCCACTATACTATCTTTATAAAACGTCTTAAGTCGCCAGTCATTTAGTTGAGTACGCTACTGTCTGCTTCTCAAAATATTAAACATAAAGCTCCGGCTTAAATAAACCCGTAGTAATAAATTAATGACTAAATAGTCATAAATTTTCTGCATAATAATTCAATGCACGTGAGATATATCTTAAACCATAGACAGGCAAGTGCGATAAAAATTATTAACATGGAAATTTTAATATTGTGGTTATGCCTTACTTGACAAGTGATAAAAAATATTGTTACAGCTTCCTTGACCATTGAATTTTCCAAAATGATTAAGTATTGCCGAAACCGTTATGTTGGACGGAGAAATATTTCTGAGCAGAACGAAGCCAAGGACCTAATCGAAAGAATAATCAGAGCAGGATCAATCCAAATGATCCTAACATTCGAACTGGGCAATAATCATTTAATGTCTGCATACAAAAATCCACATCAGTTGTATTACTCTATCATCATGTTTTGCTTAGATTGCCTACTTCGTTTTGCTTTTAACTTGTACATCCTTGTGGAATGGAAGTTGAATCACTTTAGTCTAAAGCATAAGCTTATGGGATTGTACATGCTCACAATTAATATAACGATTCTTGCCTTCTCAATGCTGACTCAATTCCGGAGACAAGAATTCATTGCATTCTATAATGAAATTCTACGGATTCAACCTGAGATGACTGGTATAGTTAGTTGGTGATTATAATCAATTCATATTTAATTTGTAAAACCTTTTTTTCAGATCCCCGTGACAAAAGAACCCTGAGAATTATCGAGTATATAAGGCGGATGGGTTTTGTTATCGCGATTAACATGGCAATTGGTGGGTTTGTTGATCCCGTGGGTACAAGGTCACTATTTCCATCTGTCGAAAAAGACCAAAAGTTATTGACTATTTTGCTTGGATTTGCCTTTGCATTTATCCAAGTTTACAGCAATAATATCTTTGCTCTTCACCTTCCTTTCCTCGCTATGTATTGGAACACCATGATTCACAAAATTGAAGCTTTGCTGTAAGTTTAGGTCCTGACAGGATTTTTAAGGTTATTACTTACAATGTATTTCAATTTTAGACGAATGATCTCACATGAAGACAAAGGGAAGGGTGCATTTGCTCACACAGTTAAATCCTTCAAGGAACTCATGATTCTGGAACGAGCATTTGAAAATTTGCATAAATTCATAGATATAATATTTACATCAACGCAGCTTGGTGCTGGAATCTTAGTAACGATTTTTGTGGTCAAAAGTTACAAGCACGTAGAGCGTAGCCTTTATGTCTCAATATGTGTTATATTTCTGGCATTATATTTTATACAATATAAATCTCTCAAATTGATGTCAGAACTTTACCAGAGGTCAGAAGATTTTGTCAAACTCAAATCCCAAAAACGCTTGCCACGACGATGGGAACAAGAATGGAGAGCCTTTAAGCCAATCAGAGTTAACATTGGTGGTTTATTTCAGTTTGAGGGAAATATTTTTCCATGTTTTGACATCATTTTGGAAAATACGCTCTCATTTATTTTATCTATTGACTTGGACTTGAGTGAGTCACAATCACAGGATCTTCTTTTCATATAAGAATAAAAATTCAAATAGTAGTGGCCACTTGATAATATGTATCGTATTCATCAAAAATGAATTTTTACTAATAGAATTATGTATAATAGCAGCAATATGAAGCAATCCAAACCTAAAATAATTTGCAAGTTTTAAGATAATGACTTTATATATCCGCCTATATCGAAAAACTTTGCTTTAACCAATGTCCTTATTTCAATCCTAGCGTATATATATTATTTAGATATAGAATCTACTAAATAGCGTTCAAAACCGATCGAGTTATTACATTTACTTCATCTTGTCAAGTTGAGTTTTGCAGTGAATGTTACCAAAAAGGACCAAATTTCGCTTTAAATTAAATAAAAACTTAAAAAATGACAAAAACAATTGACAAAAATAATTTTTTTGGCTATTTAAGTTTATTCAAGATGTAACAGTTTCTAAGATGAGCGAGTTCGGCATTACTTCTAACAAAGCTTTACATTTTTTGGTGCCATGGGGCAATGTGAGTTGAAAAATAGGACGACGAGTATTTCTTGAAGTATTAGTGGCATTTGCATGTTTCACGTTAGGAAAAAGGTGAATTAATGAGACAAAAAACAAGTGATATGTTAAATAAAAAATAAACAAACAACATCAACCAAGTCAAACGACTCGTTTCGTTATCTAACCTTGACATTTAAGTCAACAACAAATCAATAGTTTTTTCCAGAACAAAATTATATGCGATCGTGATGAAAGTTTCCTCTGTGATTTTATAATATTTTCCGCCCCATATGTATAGCGGTTGACAAGATTTTAAAAACCTGACTTTTCTCCATGCCCCATTCCTCATGTACGAGTGGACATATTTCTTGCATGAATTTGTGATCAAAGTAGCCAATGTTAATACGATTTTGAGTGCTGCCATTGTACAAGCACCAACCAGCAGATACATTGGATTGATTTCGCCATCTCCAATGAATTTGATTGAACAATAGAATGAAATGACTGCAATTGCACTTCCAATGCTCAGCGATGAAGATTTCCTAATAGCTTAATTGAAATTATTTTAGTTTGACTTGGCACAATGCAAAAGATATGAATGCCGATGAGACAATTCACAAATTCGAAGGAAAGCGAAAAATGCAAGAATTTGTTTTGGATAAAAGAACCCGTCCGAGTCTGAAGAGAGTGGCCAAGGAAAAGCCGGCTACCCAATTTCAATATCCCTGTTCCAGTTCAACCCAAAAGAAGACTTCGACCCAAGATCCACCTCATCCCTATAAATACCCACCTTTCCTCAGACTAACCACCAACAGGACTATTAGTTGTGCAGATAAGGCTGAGTCAGTTGTGATTCAGCCTGGGAATTCAAGAAAGGCTGAGTCAGCTGTGATTCAGCCTGGTAACTCTAATAAGGCTGAGTCGGTTGCGATTCAGCCTGGAAATTCAAATAAGGCTGAGTCAGTCGTGATTCAGCCTTTAGGTCAGACTGGGTCGGCTTCGGTCCAGACTGCTAGGGATGAACAACCTCAAGCACTCATCGTTCCGGCTGGAAATCCTATTAGCAACTTTCTCCCAGGTTCAGTTTTTAAGGACAACAATCCGCTGGAGTACCTGCCATTCTTCATGATGACGCAGGCTATGCAGAATATGTTGAGGAATTCTCAGGTTAGATTTAATGAGCCATACGTTAATCTTACCCCTCGCATGCCTTTCAATGCCCCTAATATGCCTTATCCTATGAGACAAATTGCTCCAACTTTAGCATTGCAAGGAACTGAAAATAGAAGGGTGCCAGAATGGACAAGAGCAATTGGGGCGGGTGGTCTCTATTACTGCCGTATCCCAGGGTGTAATTATCCTAAAGGTTATATTAATGCAGGGAAGTACAAAGACAACCATTTTAAACGTTTTCACGAGGACATGTGGGAACAGTCAGGGTAAACCCTGGGTCAAGCCAGTTTATTTGCAGAAAAACTTATTTTCCATGCATTTTACACTTATATTTTCTAGCTACTACTTGCTAGGAATTAAATTCGATTAAATTAACTGTGTTTTCAGTACTACTACCTTTAAAATAAAAAATTTGAATTTTTTAACAAACTGAAGAGAAATTAGCATTATTCCGTTTTAGAATGTAAATATTATTTTACCATCAGTTTCAGAGTTTTCATTTTGAGCTTAATATATTTTGTATTTTTAAGCTTTCGATTTAACATTTTGTTTTCTACGAATAAATTATTATCCATATCAAGTACAACATTTAAACATACTTTCATTATTTTTCAGTCTAAAGTCTTACATTTGAGTAAATTAATTATGCCTATGTATTTATAACTTTATGGTTAAAATTATTACATTCTTTATCTTTAATAAAGTTGAAAAAATTTTCACTTCAATCATAAATGCAAATATTAAACTTTATCATGTGTAAAATTAGTATTTTCTACGAGTGAAATATTCTACTCCATTACAATATTAAAACACAATTTCATTTGTTTTAGTCATTCATTATAGTTGATTCTCAAATTTTAAATTTCAGTAAATTAAATAGACATGTATATTTGTAACTTTATGGTTAAGATATACTTTTGTTTATTAATGAAATTAAATAAACTAGTATTTCATTTGTAAATGCAAATCTCACACACAGCTCTAGCATTAGTTTTAAAATTTTCACTGTGAGTTGAACAACTTACTGCACTTTTGTGCTTAAACTTTACAATGAATTAAATTAGTATTTTCTAGGAATTATTATTAAGCTGCTCAGACTCCTCAGAAGTACAATTTAACCATGAGTATTATCTGTTACGTTATGGTATTAATAAATAGAGAGAGGTGTCCAATATTTTAAAGTTCAAATGCTATATTGTAAAATTATTTTTTGCTTAAAGTTTACTCACATAAGAGAAAGGGTCGTCAAAGGACAGCCAATCTTCGCCAGTCTTGTTTCATCAGACTTGTGTGTCATCAAATTGGCGAATAGGGAAAATTTCGATGTTTTCTGAATTTTCGCGAATGCGAGGAAGCCAGTTACTCCTCATGGAGCGACGCCTCTTGATAACGAGAAGAGCGGCTACGCCAATGAGACCTGCGAAAGAAAATGGGCAAATTAATTTCATGGTCTGCTCGCAGCTAAT